>CM038792.1:278914265-278979538 GCA_021764765.1 Vicia sativa
TACCCCAAAATTTGCCCTCCATCTATTCAAAGATTTCATACATCCATACTCAAGGATTCCTCAGAGAGTTGATCGGACAAACTCTCTCTAGACAATCAACCCAAACTAGGGTTTGGTATCTCTCAGTCAAGATGGATTTCCAACATCTCAATGGCCTTCATGCCTCCTCATATGCTTCAAAGATTCTCCATGTCAAGTTTCAAGCTTCTGAGTCAAGTTTCCTCGGACAATTGCTCGGATGGTTGAAAATCGGTTGTATTGGACAAAAGTCAACTGTGGTCAACATAGAGTCAAACTTCTTATTTTTGGTCAACATCCTCATTTTGAAGTTACATTTGATCAAGGGTTGATCATGATTCATCAAGAAAACTCAATTTTGCCAAAGTCAAACTTTCTAAATTAGGGTTTCGGTGAAAAGTCAATGAACTTTGTGATCATAACTTTCTCATACTTTCTCAAATTTTCCACCACCTCTTGTTTTGAAGGAAATTCAATTCTCTACAACTTCATGTCTCACAAGAATGTCCAAAATGCTTCATTTGAGAGGTATAGCTCAAACATTCTGAGTCATTTTCAAAGTCAACAAAAGTCAACTTTTTGTTTGAAGATATATTGAGCATGGTAACTCCAATTGAGATGAGACCAAAGACATTGGTTAGAGGACTCTTAGAGCTTTCCAAAAGTCCAAGAACACTCAAAAATGTGGAAAATTGAGCAAGATACACTATTCGAAGTTGGGCAATTTGACAATTGCACAAGGACATTTGGTCAAAATGCAAAATTTTCCAAATGGGCCTATAATCTTTTGATCCAAACTTGTTCATGATGTTATTTTGGACCCATAAAAGCTTGGCATTGGTGATTTTCTATTTTCATGATTTATATTTGAATTTTACAACATTTAATTCAAAATAAATTATGTAAAATATGAAAATAAATTATTTTTTCAATTAAGTTGGATTTATATCTCTCTTAATGTCCAAGCCCACATTGCAAATTCGTTACAAAAATATGGAATTGATGAAAATCATATTTTCTTCAAAATTTGATTTGATTTTTGAAAATATTGCACATCAATCCAATCTTTTCACTCTTTTGCCATCCAAACCTCTTCTATAAATTCTTGCATGTGTAACAAACAAGGACACGAAACCCTAGCTCAAGCAAACCCTAACTCTTGCAAAATTTTTCAAGAAACTTGAAATTAGAGTTTATTTCCAGCCCTTGAAGCCTCTCTCAAGCACTTTCAAGCGTGTTCTAAGGGTGGCATGATGGTTTACATCATGCCATTGGTCGAAAGCAAGCTAAATCGTGTACATACTATGCATACATAAGCTGATTTTTCTTGAATTCGTATTTTATTACGCTGTTTTAATTGATTCTAATACTTGCAATGTGTTCATGAGGTTCCTTGGTTTGATAAGGTCATCGTTTGATGCTTGCGTTAGAAACACGATTTGCCATTATTAGGGCTTTGGGAGCTGTTTCGTTGAACCGGTTGTCTGAGCCTTTTCGGGGAAAACTAGGACCACCATCGTGTTGGCCTCGATTTAGGGGTAGGGTACTCTTTTCCTTTTATTCCACGTATTTTTCGGGTTTGAATTGGGTGATCGGAGAAGGCAATAGGAGCTAGGGCTCGCGCGTTGGGTTGGAATAGGACTCGGGTAACTAGCGTGGCGTCATGGCAACATGATCGTTCTCTCATCGGTGAGGGCCAGCGCGTCTGTGACTTGATTTTCAACATATCCGGGACGGCGTCATCGCTTGTATCATTGTTTCTCCTTTCCAAAACACCAAAGACACGTTGTCGGTGGTTAAGGCTTGGCTTTTGGGAGATTCTCCTCGGGGTCATGGGTTCGATCCATCCGGGACCGGTTTGCCTTTTTCACAACTTCAATTTCTAACTATTTTCTATATTTTCTTTTATTTAATATTTTCCATTTATTTTAATTTCTTTACATTTTATTGCATTAAAAATTACCAAAAATTTTTCTTTTTGCATTTTTTCTAAAATCTTTATTTAATTTAATAAATTAAAAATATATTTTTTGCATGCATATTTATTTTATTTATATTTTGCATTTAAATCATTTTAATTGCATTTTAATTATTAAATCTTTTCCAAAAATCCCAAAAATTATTTTAACTTATTTATCTTATATTTCACATATATTAATTTTCTCATATTAAAATTGCATTTTCTAACATTTTTCTCTTATTTGATTTCATCATATTTTCAGATTTTCTTATTCTTTCACGAGTTGCTCCGATTCGGACGTTTTCTTTTATCGTTTTATTTTTCCAATAATGTAATTGCTCATGGGTTGTAATAGTTTAATTAGGCTTTTATTTTCCATGATTTTAAATTATGTATACCCCAAAGCCATGTAATAGCGTAGATTTACCTTTCACTTTTTACATTCCATTTTACTTTCCGCACCCTTATCAATTGCTAGTAATTAGGCGTGTATGGCAAGATAATAATTGGACATAGCTCACACTAATCTTCAAGATAAAATATCCAAATTTGACACACTTCTTTCACACGCACCCCTTAGGTAATTCTCTCTCGTTGCCTTCGATTCAAAATGGTCATGTCCTCGAGCGTAGAGTATTCTACCGTGCCTTCCAAACAAATCATCATAGTCCCTTGATACAAAGATCATAAGACCCACGATGTCGCCTCCGAATACATGATCTTGACCCTCGATTTATGCGCCTATGAAAATGATGATCCTTGAATGTGCTAGGATACTTCCTACAAGTTGCTTTCTATGACCATCCGATGTCCCAGATGTCCGCTTACATCCAGCGAATGGAGCTACCTACTAACTAATGGTATGGCTAGCGCTATTCTAAAGGAATGTAGAAGTACAACAAAGCGACCAATTACGGTGGGTAAATAAGTCTTTTAGTTGCTTGCTCTATCAAATGCTTTTCACACCACACACTCTTTTCAAAGTTCAAATTCTTTTCAAAACAAAACATTTCGAACACTTTGTATACACTCCTACATGAGTCATTACAAAGTCAAAGCGAAATGCCTTTTCAAAACATCTTTGTCAAACACAGAGAAAGCAATTTAAAAAGTGATCTAGAGCAACTAAGAGCCGTAGATAACTACGGATGGAAAGGTGCTAATACCTTCCCTTTTCATAACCATTCTCCCGAACTTCGAGAATCTAACGAAGGTCTTTTTATTACTTTTACCTTCCCTTAATTGGATAAAAATAAAAGTCGGTGGCGACTCTTGCTATCCACATTTGGATACAAAAATCCTACAAAGTCAGTTCACCGTATCCGAGTGACTCTGTGGGGATAAACCCAAAGAGAATTGCCTTAGGGATTTCTAGATAACCTTTATTGCTTTTGTTTGACTTGTATGCTTTATCTTTAAGGGTTGCTTGGGTATTATATTGTTGGGGATCCTACACGGATCGGTTTCCTTTTAGTAAGTAGCATTAGATCATCGCGACCGTTAGGCGTATAACTAAGCGGTCAACATGATGGCTACGTTAAGTGACACTTTGGTTGTCCCGATACTCTTCATTCCCAAGTTGAAGATAGTATTTGGCTTCTGCGTGGTGTCATCAGCGCTAACTAAACTTTTAGAACCTTAATTGACCCATCTTGGCCATTAGAAGGTAGTGAGATGGCGGCTTTGGTGTAGACCGAGGTTGGTTGATACTCGATGCTACGCATTGAGATTAGACTTTTGGGACATTTTCGATCGACCACTTGCGCGTCGTATTGAAATAAGCGCCTACGAGAAAGATCATGATATGAGATTCCTAGAACCGGTTACTATTATAGACGGGATGAACCAACTCAAACTTTTGGTGGGGTAATCACCTATACCTCATGCAAGCCTTAAACCTAGGCTCATTGTGTGAATTGTTTGTGTGTGCTAAACATGACATCATGACATCATCGCATTGCATATCATTTCTAACTATTTCAAGGACCTAGGGTTTATCTTTGCTTTCTGTTTTGTAGGGATTATGGCTTCTAGAAAGACTATCGAATCAACTTCATGGGTATCCTTCTCGACTCAAAGAATTGGTTTGAAATTCCCGACCATGCTCGGTTCATCAAAAGACATGGTTATCTACTTGATTTGGTTATCTCGGTTTTGAAGAAGATATGATGCATGTCCTATTCGGTTCTTTGATCGAAACACCATTGCTTTACATTCCGTTATCGGTTGGTTCCTACCTTGGAAGAGTTCTCTAAGCTACTTGGGATACCTATTCTTGACCAAATGCCATTCACGGTTTGGAAAAGGTTCCTAAGTTCGAAGACATCGCATCCATGCCCATCTTAAGCTCGGACATTGAAGCCAATTGGGAAACTAGAAGTGGAGTTAAGGGTTTACCAAGTTCTTAATCAAAGAAAGCGAGAATTCCTCAAAGTTATGAGTTTCCATGCATTTGAAGACATTGTGGCCTTGCTAATTTATGGTTTGGTTCTATTCCTAACTCGGATCAATTCATAGATGTCAATGCCATCAAGTTGTTTCTTACCCAATCCGATGCCTACTTTACTTGGAGACATCTACATTCTCTCCACTTTCGTACTACTAAGAGACAAGGAACTCTCATGTGTTGTATACCGTTACTTTCAAGGTGGTTTATTTACCTTCCTCCATCGATT
This sequence comes from Vicia sativa, assembly GCA_021764765.1. Lineage (NCBI taxonomy): Eukaryota > Viridiplantae > Streptophyta > Magnoliopsida > Fabales > Fabaceae > Vicia > Vicia sativa. Next base: position 278,918,919 of record CM038792.1, read on the forward strand.
TTGAAGAATGAACAAAGGTTGAGATGGTCTCAAAGATTGATGTCACTCTCTCATTCGGATATCCGTTGGAATCTTTTCTCTCAAAAGACTTCACATTCATTGGCGTTGTGGAGAATTCCTAATGTACCACTACTTGGTATAAGGGAGGTATTACTTACCCTTCTCTAGCTCTCGTCGGTTTGGTTTTGCTCGAAGAGATGGTCCACATGATATGCTTCTCAAGATATTGTGTTCGACTACAATCACGATCTCGAATTAAGCGAAGGTTTATACGCTTGGGGCATGGTAAAGAAGACTGATACCAAGACTTTGGGGCACAAACTCCATTCCTTGGGAACCTTACCTCAAATGGGTGCGAGCTCGAGCTCAAAACCTCATGATGCCATTCACGCTGTTCTACCATAATTATGGAACTTTGTTGCTATAGGTGGCGTACCATCTTGTTCTCCATCCGACATGCCTCACGATTTTGAAGACTTGAAGAGATCTGGATTCAACTTAAGGAAGAGGGATACCTTTGAAGCTCGATGCTATGCAAGGCGGAAAAGTGTTAGAGTTGACCAGCTACTTCACGAGGCGAAACATCAGCGCCTACATCGGCACAAGAGGAAGCGCCATGGGAGACTTAGAGCTTTAGGATGTTTATGTTTTCTTTTATTGTTTTGAACTATCTCTTGTACTTAAAAGAAAAAAGAATAATAGAAGAGTACTAATAAATGTTTGTTCATTGCTTGTTTAACAAATTTAAATCTCTTAGGTCCTTGAAAACATTGCATTGCATTCGCATAAACATTGCATAGCATAGCATAACATTGCATCACGGTACATTGGAATTGGTTTTCTCATTTGCTCGCTATTTATTTTAGCGAAATGGCTCTTGAGCAATTGTCAAAGATCTCCAGGCTCGAGAATGCTCGGTTTATTGAGATGTTCACCAACTTGGTCCAGGCCAAGAAGATTTGAAGAAGCTCATCAACAAGAGAAGAAGGTTGTTGGTCTCCTCAACATGGGTAGAGCGTTTCAAAGGGGTCCAAAGTGGTCGGTCGGATGAGCTCTCGAAGGAAGTGTCCATACAGGGGTACCAAGGGTGATGAAGGTGATCGGCGAGGCCAAAGAAAGGAGGAGAGGATCATTCGATTATAGCCAACACTACGATGAAGATGACAAGTACAAACAACTTGAAGACCGTCTGAATCTTGTGGAAAACACGAAGATGTCGGGGCTGAACTTTGATGATCGAGTCTTGTTCTGGTGTTGTGATTCCTCCCAAGTTCAAAGTTCCAACTTTTGCAAGTATGATGGCATGTCTTGCCCTAAGTTGCATTTGAAGTCCTATGTCGGAAGATCAATCCCCACTGATGAGAAAGTTGTGATGCACTATTTTCAAGAGTTTGTCAGGAACCATTGGAATGGTACTATCGACTAGAGAATGACCGTATCCGTACTTGGTGACTTGGTGATGCTTTCTGACGGTATGAGTACAATCTTGAATTGACACCCACTCGCATGCAACTACAAAGCATGTCTATGGGTCGTGTGAGAAGTTCAAAGTATGCTCAGTGGAGAGATCTAGCGGTGAGTTCACCACCCTTGTCCATAGGAGTTGGTTGATATGTTTATGGGAACAGCAGACGGCCGTTCTTCAATCATCGATTGGAAATTCTTCATCGGATTCACCGAGCGATATTGATGACGTGCTGAATTTGGTATCAAAGTGGAAGATTCATGTAGAGACATCTTCAAATCTGCAAAGAGATCTTTTGGTGGTAAGAAAAGAAGCTAATCTGTGTATGGTCGGAAAAGCGAGCCAAGACCGACCGGCTCAATCAGTGGGGCGGTTGTGATCTCAATCCTACATCGGCACAACCTCGGACAGCGTAGCGAGCAGCCCCGAAAGCAGTTCTGAAGATCAACATGCCTTTGCCATGCCTTGCAACACATGTTGAAAGCGGTGATTACCTTGAGGATCCTCGGAATGTCAACACTTCCTCTCCAGTACAATCCTAATGCTAAGTGTGCTTACCATTCCAACGCCCGAGACACGCACGACAATTGTTGGGCTCACGAAGAACAAGATTCAAGATATGATTGAAGCTAAGATTGAGTTTGATCCTCTGTTGAGACTCGAATGTGATCAACGCTCCTATGCCTAACCATGACAAGAGTTCCAATCTTTGTTGGTGGCGATACTTATGTTTTCAACATAGATGACTTGACCATTCCTCGATGGTATTAAGAAGAATTTGTTGCAAGCCGGTGTCAATCCGGATGCCGGAGAATTGTCGTTGGTGCCATCGCGGATGGTTGTGCTTGGTTGAGAAGGCGTGTTCGGTGCATGATGGACAACCGGATACTATTTACGAAACCACTGTCGGAAGTTGTGTGAAGAAATGTCTAAGTTGAATTGACAATGCAAATGAAGCCGTACCATCTGTGTGGGATACCTTAGGGCAGCCAAGTGGAAATATGATTACATGGTGAAGTACATCACGATAGTTACAAGATTCCTATTGAAGATGTTAAAGCGACGGATGGGGTGCGATTTCCCGAAGACTATCTTGATGTTAACACAATAAGGATTTCCTCTGCTGATCCTGTGCTGAGGTGGCACCTCTCATTATACTTCTCCAGACCAGTTCCATATTCCTCGACAAGGCTATCCCTTGGAACTATGGTGATGTTTACTATCATGGCGTCAAGCAAGACCCTCGACCATTGAAGATCTTACTGATTGAAGCTTCCATTCGACATTGACAACATCACGGATCCATGGGTGACCCGAACCGGAAGGGTATTCTCTCGGATATCTCTCCTCCAAAGACACCTGCGACTCCACTCGCATTCCGCTACTCAACCAATATCGGCTAGAGGAAAGAACGTTGACTCATCACCTTTCGACGGAAGTACCAAAGGAATTCTGAGACACCTCCAAACAAGAAATGGAGGAAATTCGAAGATTATCAAGAAGAGTGATTACAATGTTGTGGAACATTGGGACAGACTCATCCAAATCTCCATGCTTGCTTTGCTCTTGTGCTCGAGGCTCATGCTAATGCCTTGGTGAAGTTTACGAAGAATGCTCATGTGCCGCAAGACACTACCATTGATCAATTTGAAGTTTGTATTGCTAGCACGGCTGCCAACAACGGCCTAGGCTTCTCGATCTTGATTTGACTCCTTAGGAAAGAAACACAACAAAGCCTTGCACATCTACATTGAATGCAAGGGTACTACCTGTCTCATGTTTGGTTGACAGGTTACTTTCGAATATCCTACAGAAGGCGCTTTTGATCGACTTGATGTCGAAGGGTTGGTTACGAGACAGTGACATTATTGTGAGCTTTTGATGGTTCTAGCGAGCAGTACTTGGAAGCTCACTCTGCTGTTAAAGTCGGTTCCCAGACTTTTGACTCCACTTTCTTTGTCATGGACATCCGTCCGCTTACTCTTCTACTTGGGCGCCCTTGGATACATGGGGCAGGCGGCTGTTACCTCTACCTTGCATCAAAGCTGAAATACCGGTGAAAGGAAAGTTGTCACGATATGTGGAAGAAGAGTATAGTCGTTCATCTAGGTCATTCCGATACCTCGAGATGGAGGTGAATTCTTGAGACTCCTGTCAAGCTTTTGAAACAATACCAGTCATGCTGTTGACTCTCCTGTCACTCTGAGATTACACAAGTTCGCCTAGGATGGCCTCATTGAAAGATGCTCAGGCTGCTGTTGAACAAGGTAGTCTATTTGGGGTCGACTCCACGTCTTCCTTTCAAATCGACAAGGCGGTTTAGGCTTCATCAAGGTCGGGAAGATGATACGCGTGAGCGTGCCGACCAACTTCCTTTCCGCATCGGCCAGTGGAATCCATGCTATAGAAGGCGGCGACAAGCGACTTGACATCGACAAGTGGATCTTCCCAACTCGGATCATGGGCTCGGCAATTGGAAGGCGAAGGCGTCATACCAATCTCCTTTAGTCGGGAGTAATTGCTCTTGTTTTGTTTTGCTTTTAGTATTTCTTTATGTTTTGAACAATAAACTTTGAAAGCCTAGTGCCTTGCGGGGCATCATGGCTCGTTTGGGGTTATTATCATCGTTTGCGTATTTCATTCAATAAATCGTTGGACTTTTGCATTCAATTGTTTGTTTTCTTTCTTTTGCTTTGTCACCTTCTTTTATCTAAGTCAGGTCTGCCAAGCCGAGGCGAAGTGGGGAAGATTGTGAAGTGCCGGAGAACTTGACTGCTACAACAAGAAGAGAGTTATCTGACCACCACGAAGAGCAAGTTGAGGTTGTGAATTTGGGTACTAGCGAGACAAAAGAGATCAAGATAGGGCGGGTCTTGAGAGCAGTGTTAAAGAAAGGTTGGTTCGGATGCTACGAGACTATATTGAGGTTTTGCTTGGTCATACGAAGACATGTCGGGTTTAGACATTGATATTGTGGTACACGATTGCCGCAAAGAAGGTTTTCGATGAAAGCAGAAGGTTCGTCATATGCATACGAGATGTCGAGAAAGATCAAAGCCGAGTTATGAAGCGGTTCAATGGGTTTCTTAATTGTTACTTCTTATCGAGTGGGTTGCTAATGTGGTACCCGTGCCCAAGAAGATGGTAAAATACGAATGTGTGTGGATTACTGAGATCGAACAAAGCAAGTCAGAAGATGACTTTCCCTTCCTCGTATTGATGTTACGGTTGACAACACTCTCGTATAGGTTTTCTCCTTCATGGATGGTTTCTCCGATTCTGATCAGATCAAAATGGCTCTGAAGACATGGAAAGACTACTTTTGTTACAGTGGGGCACTTCGCTACAAGGTTATGCTTCGGTTGAAAAGCGGTAGCCACTATCGGTGCTATGGTGACATTGTTTCATGACATGATTCATCACGAGATAGGGTCTCGTCGACGACATGATAGCTCGATCCTGGTGAGGAAGAACATCTTGATCATTTTGAAGCTTTTGACGGTTGAAGAATGCGTTGAGGCGAATCCAACAAGTGCACCTTTGAGTCGGATCAGGAAAACTCACGGGTTTGTAGTCGGTGGAGAGGTATTGAGGTTGACCTACGAAGGTTAAAGCTATTCAAGAGATGCCGACTCCATACGAGAAGGAAGTCGAGAGGTTTCTTGGGCGATTGAACTACATTGCGGTTCATTGCACATAGCGCTACTTGTGAGCCAATCTTGAAGTTACTTAAGAAAGATCAAGTAGTGGAATGGGCTGAGCGATTGCGGATCGCTTTTGATAAGATCAAGGGTACCTAGAATCCTCCTATCCCGATGCCCGCCGAAGAAGACCTCTTATCATGTACTTGGCGGTTAGAGAACTCAATGGGTGTGTGTTGGGGCAACATGGCGAGTGCAGTCGAAAAGAGCATGCAATATACTACCTTAGCAAAAGTTTACCGGTGTGAAACAAGATACTCCGACTCGAGAAAACTTGCAACGCTTTAGCTTGGGCTTTCATGACTAAGGCGTATATGTTGACTCACACTACCTTATTGATTTCAAGATGGATCGATAAAATACATCTTTGAAAACTAGCTCTCTCGGAAGAATAGCAAGATGGCAAATGATCTTGGCCAATATGACATCCGGTACACTTCTCGAAGGCGATCAAAGGAAGTGTAGTGCCGGTCATTTGGCTCATCAAGCCGTAGATGACTATCGATCTATGCGATTCAATTTCAGACGAAGATGTTTTACTAATTCTGATTAGAAGAACCGAGGCCAGACGAAGGACACGAACAAGGATCGATGGACTATGGTCTTTGATGGAGCCTCAACGCCTTGGCAACATTGGCGCCATCATTACATCCCTACCCCGGACATCGCCTTTCACCTTGATTATGTTTGGTTGCACGAACAACATGGCGTCTGGCGTGCATCATGGGTCTTAAAAGCTATTGACTTAGAATCAAGTTCTTGCAAGTGTATGGAGACTCGGCTTTGGTGATCGGTCAGATTAAGGCGAGTGGGATCTGAAGCATCCAGAATCTCATTCCGTATCGAGCATGTTAGAGTTTGATCCCTACTTGAAGATTACTTTTGATCACATTCCGAAGAGAATCAATTGGCGGGCATTGCTACTATGTCATCTATGTTCAGGTCGGATGGGACAACGAGGCTCCCGGATCATCATTGAGAAGTTCGACGAACCGGTATATTGTTATGAGCTTGGCGGAAGAGAAACCTTGGTACTATGGCGTGAAGAGGTATCTTGAGACTCGGGAATATCCCGAGGGCATCATCAATGATAAAGTTCATGAAAGATTTGCTTCCAAATTCTTTCTGACGACGCATCTTATACAAAGCGCAACCGACTTGTGCTTACTCATTGTGTAGACCGAGCGACAATGCGTATCATGGAAGAGTTACGAAGGCGAATTTGGTACCCACTCGGTGGACACACCATGGCTAAGAAGATTTTGAGCAGTTACTATTGGTCCACCATGGGCGATTGTCACGCTTCTGCTCGATCTTGTCACAAGTGCAGTTATCGACAAAGTACACATACCTCCGGTACCTACAGATGTTTAACTTCTCCTTGGCCTTTTGCAATGTGGGGCATTGACATGATTGGAGAAATCAAGCCCCGACTTCCATGGACATCGTTTCATCCTTGTGGCAATTGATTACTTCACCAAGTGGGTAGAAGCGACCTCGTTAGCATGTGTTACCAAGAATGTAGTGGCTCGATTCATCAAGCATAATCTTATCATCGATATGGCACTCCGAAAGGATTATCACGGATACGGCTCAATCTCAACAACAAGATGATCAGAACTACGCACCGGTTCAAGATCAAGCATCATAATTCTTCTCCTTATCGGCCTAAGATGAATGGCGCGATGGAAGCCGTAACAAAAACATTAAGAAGATTATCGAGAAGATAGCGGTGACTTACAAAGATTGGCATGAAATGTTACCATTTGCTCTTCATGGTTATCACACTCTGACACGAACATCAGCGAGGGCAACCCCTTCTCTATACGGTATGGGCCGTCTTACCATCGAGGTTGGATACCCTCGACTAGAGTCCTCGGGAGGCGAGTTAGGCGAAGGCAGTTGGGTCGTTCCCTTGACGAGTTAACGATCGATGAGAAGCGACTGGCGTCCATACGCCATGGATAGATTTATCGACGAATGATCAAAGCATTTAACAAGAAGGTCAAGCACGGTCTACCAAGTCGGTGATCTAGTAGTCAAGCGCATCATTCTTCCACAAGGTGATCGAGGGGCAAATGGACTCCCACCTATGAGGACCATTTGTAGTCAAAGGCAGTATTTTCAGGCGACTATGATACTTAGCACCATGGATGGTGAAGACTTCCCACACCACAGCGAGCAGGACATAGTCAAAAATACTACGCATAAAAGAGACCGCTAGGTGTCGGTGGCTTGAAGCAAAAATAAGGGCATCTGGCGAACCAAAGGTTCGGGCAAAAGTAAAGGATATATACAAAACATGTACACCGGCATCGAAAACACGAAAAGGCGGCTTGGGTAAAAAGTATCGGTGGGCGAAAACCGAAAAGGCGGTCTAGGAAAAGTTAGGGATTTAAGCGTATGACTATGTCTCTTCGGATCACACCTTCGGACTACTATCGGCATTCAAGATTCAAATGGCGAGGATCGGTCTACTCACTTTCTCTTGACAAGGAGATGAGATAGTTGAAATATATGAGTACTAGCATAGTTGGAACTTAACGAGATTGTTTCCGCATAGCTTTTACCTTTCTTGTGTACAAACTATTTGGCCATCGCCACATTTCAAATAAGCACAAGCTTCTTTCTCTTTACAATTTCTATTTGTTGTTTTGCAATAAGTCCAGCGTTTGTTTTGAATGACTATCGCATTTGACAATAAGAATCTAATCGCAAACATCGAAAAGTGAACATGCAAAAGTACTTACTACGGGTTCGGGGTGGGAATGACGGCGAAAGTCCTGTCTGATTCCCCAAAGGTGTCACTCACCACAAACCTCCCAGTGGAGTATATTAATCCTGACGGTGATTCCACTCGTAGAACAGCGTTACATCGGTCTCAGCGGTAACACTTCATCCCAGCGGATATTTCTCAATCCTCCCCCCTTCTACGGTATCCGACTCAAAACTTGGTCGAGATAGTGCATCGGACTCACCTTTTATTCCCCAGCCAGAGATTACAACGGACTCCAGACTCTTCTAGCCCGGTCTCTCAGCGATTATCAAATGCTCTCCAGCGAGATCTACACTCAGGTCCCCAGTAGAGCACCTCCTAAATTTCCTCAGCAGGATATACATACAAGGTCCCCAACGGATCGCCCCCCAGATTCCCCAAGCAGGAGTCAGCAATCTTCAAACAGAACATCCGCATCTTCTTCAAGATGGATATGTTTTGAAATATCACAGCATGCATCATTCATACATTTCTCATAAAGTCATAATTCACGCATATGTCATATACACTGTCATGCATCATATCTTGCATAAAGCTAACGAATATTCTATCAAAGTTTCTCTTGTTTTTTCCAAAACAGGTGAAAGTCACTTCTGACGCAAACAGGTCCAGGATTAAGCCCCGAACCGACGGGAAAACTATTTGAAAGACCACCCTTGGTTGTCCTCCGACGGCCGAGTTAAGCCCGAGCCGGAGGAAAACTATCGAAAGACCGCCTCCAAGGCCCGGTCCGGTTAAGCCCCGAACCGCGGAAAACTATCCGAAAGACCACCTCTGGTTATCCTCCGATAACAGGCAATGGATCAACACCCGATGCCTGACGGGGAAGCTATCCACATTTGTGCCAACTACAATCTCTCCAGTAATCGGCGAAGATTTATTACGGTTATCATGATAACTTCTGAGTCAGCGTGCGACTCGATTTGCCTTGGATGGCATCTTAAGCCCATCTCCACTACTTGTCAACATCTCTTCACTTTCGAATCTGCATATATGGTTAAAAATCAATGCAAACCAATAACTTCATTTGAAATGAACACGAAGTCTTGTCGACTCCCGGATGGCATCTTAAGCCCATCTCCTCTCGTCCGGAACATCTCTGATCAACATCGACTCCCGAGCATCGACCTTTCAGGATGACACTTAAGCCCGTCTCCGTCGGCTCTCTTATTAACATCCTCGAGTCTAGCGTCGACTCATTCCCGGAAGTCTCCACTTCTCCAAATGGCATCTGTAAGCCATTTCCATCATCCACCAGCAGTGAGTGCAAATTTCGGGTGTACTCGGTGTTCAATCATCTTCTACCTCCGGTCACGAAGACAAGCATGTCGTCTAACCCTCCAGTACAAGAAGTTTGAGCAGGGGCATTGTCATACCCAAAATTTGCCCTCCATCTATTCAAAGATTTCATACATCCATACTCAAAGTTCCTCAAGAGTTGATCGGACAAACTCTCTCTAGACAATCAACCCAAACTAGGGTTTGGTATCTCTCAAGTCAAGATGGATTTCCAACATCTCCAATGGCCTTCATGCCTCCTCACTTCAAAGATTCTCCATGTCAAGTTTCAAGCTTCCCAAGTCAAGTTTCCTCGACAATTGCTCGGATGGTTGAAAATCGGTTGTATTGGACAAAAGTCAGCGTGGTCAACATACGATCAAACTTCATAATTTTTGGTCAACATCCTCATTTTGAAGTTACATTCATCATTTGATCAAGGGTTGATCATGATTCATCAAGAAAACTCAAGATTTGCTCAAAAGTCAAACTTTCTAAATTAGGGTTTCTAGGTGAAAAGTCAACTGAAGTTTGAGTGATCATAACTTTCTCATACTTTCTCAGAAATTTTTCCACCACCTCTTGTTTTGAAGGAAATTCAATTCTCTAAAACTTCATGTCTCACAAGAATGTCCAAAAAATGCTTCATTTGAGAGGTATAGCTCAAAACATTACAGGTCATTTTCAAAGTCAACCAAAAGTCAACTTTTTGTTTTGAAGATATTTTGAGCATGGTAACTCCAATTGAGATGAGACCAAAGACATTGGTTAGAGGACTCTTAGGGATTTCCAAAAAGTCTAAGAACTCTCAAAAATGTGGAAAAATGAGCAAGCTACACTATTCAGAAGTTGGGCAATTTTTGACAATTGCACAAAAGGACATTTTGGTCAAAATGCAAAATTTTCCAAATGGGCCTATAATCTTTTGATCCAAACTTGTTCATGATGTTATTTTTGACCCATAAAAGCTTGGCATTGGTGATTTTCTATTTTCATGGTTTATATTTGAATTTTACAACATTTAATTCAAAAATAAATTATGTAAAATATGAAAACTAAGTTATGTTTTCAATTAAGTTGGATTTAAATCTCTCTTAATGTCCAAGAAAGCCCACACCATTTACCAAATTCGTGCAAGCCATGGCATTGATGAGAAAATCATATTTTCTTCAAAATTTGATTTGATTTTCAAAAAATATTTGCACATCAATGATCAATCTTTTTTTCACTCTTTTGCCATCCAAACCTCTTCTATAAATTGCCAGCATTGTGAACAAACAAGGACACGAAACCCTAGCTCAAGCATAACCCTAACTCTTGCAAAAAATTTCCAAGAAACTTGAAATTAGAGTTTTATTTTCCAGCCCTTTCCGACCTCTCGAAGCACTCAAGCGTGTTCTAAGGGTAAGCATGAGTAAGTTTGCATCAATAACAATGGTCAAAGCAAGCTAAATCGTGTTACATACATGCATACATAACTGATTTTTCTTGAATTCGTATTTTTATTACCAGCCTGTTTTAATTGATTCTAATGCTTGCAATGTGTTCATGAGGTTCCACTGGTTTGATCTGGGTCATCGTTTTGATGCTTGCACGTTAGAAACACGATTTGCCATTATTAGGGCTTTTGGGCTGTTTCGTTCGAGCCGGTTGATCTGAGCCTTTTCGAGGGAAACTAGGACCACCATCGTGTTCGCAGCCCTCGATTTAGGGGGGTAGGGTACTCTTTTCCTTTTTATTTCACGTATTTTTCAGGTTTGGAAATTGGAGTGATCGGAGAAGACGACCGGAGCTAGGGCTCTGGCGTCGTTGACCGATTCGGACTCCGGCGTAGCTTGCGTGGCGTCATGGCAACATCTGATTCGTTCTCTCATCCAGCGAGGGCCAGCGTCTTGACTACGATTTTCAACATATCCGGGAGCGTCGCTTATGTATCATTGTTTCTCACTTTCAAAACACCAAAGACACGTTGTCCCAGTGGTTAAGGCTTGGCTTTTGGGAAGATTCTCCTCAGGGTCATGGGTTCGAGCCATGCCAGGACCAGCTTTGCCATCCTATTTTCACAAGTTCAATTTTCTAACTATTTTTTCTATATTTTCTTTTATTTAATATTTTCCATTTATTTTAATTTCTTTACACATTTTATTTATGCATTAAAAAATTACCAAAAAAATTTATTCTTTTTGCATTTACATTCTAAAAATCTTTATTTAATTTAATAAATTAAAAAACATATTTTTGCATGCATATTTATTTTTATTTATATTTTTGCATTTAATTCACTTTTAATTGCATTTTAGTTATTAAATCTTTTCCAAAAAAATCCCAAAAAATTATTTTAACTTATTTATCTTATATACAGCATATATTAATTTTCTCATATAAAAAATTGCATTTTTCCTAACATTTTCTCTTATTTCGATTTCATCATATTTTCCGATTTTCTTATTCTTTCACAGGTTGCTCCGATTCGGACATTTTCTTTTATCGTTTTATTTTTTCCAATAATGTAACTGTTCATGGGTTGTAATAGTTAATTAGGCTTTTATTTTCCGCAAGTTTAAATTATGTATCTGCCCCAAAGCCATGTAATAGCGTAGATTTACCTTTCCGCACTTTACATTCCGCATTTTTACTTTCCGCACCCTTATCAATTGCTAGTAATTAGGTGTGTATGGCAAGATAATAATTGGACATAGCTCACACTAATCTTCAAGATAAAATATCCGAATTTGACACACTTCTTTCACACATGCACCCCTTAGGGTAATTCTCTCTCGTTGCCTTTGCGAATTCAAAATGGTCATGTCCCTCGAACGTAGAGGTATTCTAGCACCGTTGCCTTCCAAACAAATCATCATAGTCCCTTGATACAAAGATCATAAGACCCACGATGTAGCCTCCGAATACATGATCTTGACCCTCGATTGTCGCCTACAAAAAATGATGATAGTCCCAGTGTGCTAGGATACTTCCTACAAGTTGCTTTCTATGACCATCCGATGTCCCTTGAATGTCCGCTTACATCCAGCGAATGGAGCTACCTACTAACTAATGGTATGGCGCTATTCTAAAGGAATGTAGAAGTACAATAAAGCGACCAATTACGAGTGGGTAAATAAGTCTCTTAGTTGCTTGCTCTATCAAATGCTTTTCACACCACACACTCTTTTCAAAGTTCAAACTCTTTTCAAAGCGAAACATTTCGAACACTTTGTATACACTCCTACATGAGTCATTACAAAGTCAAAGTGAAATACCTTTTCCAAAACTTTGTCAAACACACGAAAGCAATTTTAAAGTGATCTAGAGCAACTAGAGCCCGTGAGATAACTACGGATGGAAAGGGTGCTAATACCTTCCCTTTCATAACCATTCTCCCGAACTCGAATCTAACGAAGGTCTTTTACTTACTTTTACCTTCCTTAATTGGATAAAAATAAAAGTCGGTGGCGACTCTTGCTATCCGCACATTTGGATATAAAAATCCTACAAAGTCGGTTCAGTATCTGTCTGAAGACATCGGGTTTAGACATTGGTATTGTACAGACTACAGAGCAAAGGTTTTCTCGGTGAAAGCGGAAGGTTAGTCGCTTGCATACGAAATGTCGAGGAAAATCAAAGCGAAGTTATGAAGCGGTTTAACGGTTTCTTAGCTGTTACTTCCTATCCTGATGGGTTGCGAATGTGGTTCATGCCTAAGAAGGATGGTAAGGTGAATGTGTGTGGATTACGAGATGCAAAGCAAGTCAGAAAGGCGATTTTCCACTTCCTCATATTGATGTTACGGTTGACAACACGCTCGACATAAGGTTTTCTCCTTCATGGATGGTTTCTCGGTTACAATCGGATCAAAATGGCTCCGAAGACATGGAAAGACTACTTTCGTTACAGTGGGGTAATTTACGCTACAAGGTTATGCCGTTCGGATGAAGAACGCGGTGCCACTTATCGGTGCTATGGTGACATTATTTCATGACATGATTCATCACGAGATAGAGGTCTCGTCGGCGACATGATAGCTCGATCCGCAGACGGAAGAAGAACATCTTGATCATTTGCGGAATTTGATAGATTGAAGAAATCTGATGAGGCTTAATCTAACAAGTGTACCATTGGAGTCGGATCCGGAAAACTCCTAGGGTTTGTTGTCGATGGTAAAGGAATTGAGTTGACCCACCAAGGTTAAAGTTATTCAAGAAATGCCGACTCCCGTCTGAGAAGGAAGTCGAGGTTTCTTGGGCGATTGAATTACATTGCGATTCATTGCACATCTAAGCGCTACTTGTGAGCCAATCTTCAAGTTACTTGAGAAAGATCACATAGTAGAATGGAGCAACGATTGCGGATCGCTTTTGACAAAATCAAGGGTACCTACGAGAATCCTCCCATCCGATGCACTTTGCGAAGGAAGACCTCTTATCATGTACTTGACGGTGTTAGAGAACTCAATGGGGTGTGTGTTGGGGCAACATGGCGAGTATGGTCGAAAAGAGCATGCAATATACTACCTTAGCAAAAGTTTCTGTTGTGAAACAAGATACTCCGGCTCGAAAACTTTCAACGCTTTGGCTTGGGTGCTTTCGCGACTAAGGCGGTATATGTTGACTCACACTACTTTGTTGATTTCCAAGATGGATCAGATAAAATACATATTTGAGAAACCGACTCTCTCCGGAAGAATAGCAAGATGGCGGATCTTGACCGAGTATGACATCGGTACACTTCTGAAAGCGATCAAAGGAAGTGTAGTAGCCGATCATTTGGCTCATCAAGCCGTAGATGACTCTCAGTCTATGCAATTCGAATTTCCAGATGATGATGTTTTACTAGTTACTGATTGTGAAGAACCAGGCCCGGATGAAGGACCTGAACAAGGATCCCGATGGACCATGGTCTTTGATGGAGCCTCAAACGCACTTGGTAATGCCATTGGCGCCATCATTACATCCCTACGGGACATCGCCTTTCACCGCGATTATGTTTGGTTGCACTAACAACATGGCGAATCTGGCGTGCATCATGGGTATCAAAGCTGCTATTGACTTAAGAATCAAGTTCTTGCAAGTGTATGGAGACTCAGCTTTGGTGATCAGTCAGGTTAAGGGCAAGTGGGATACGAAGCATCCGAATCTTATCTCGTATCGAGAGCATGTTCTGAGTTTGATCCCCTACTTCGAAGAGATCACTTTCAACCACATTCCACGAGAAGAATCGGTTGGCGGGCATTAGCTACTATGTCGTCTATGTTCAAGGTTAGGTGGGACAACGAGGCTCCCCGGATCATCATTGAGAAGTTTGTGAACCAGCATATTGTTATGAGCTTGACACGGAGAAACCTTGGTACTATGGCGTGAAGAATCTTGAAACTCGGAATATCCAGGGGCATCATCAATGATAAGAAATTCTTGAGAAGATTTGCATCAAATTCTTCCTTAGCAATGGCATCTTATACAAGTGCAACCACGACTTGTGCTTACTTATGTGTAGACGGAAAAGCAGCGGGCGTATCATGGAAGAGTTACGAAGGCGCATTTGGTACTCACTCCGTGGGCATACGATGGCAAAGAAGATTACGAGAGAGGTTACTATTGGTCCACCATGGGCGATTGTCACCGCTTCGCTCGATCTTGTCACAAATGCGGTTATGCGGACAAAGTGCACGTACCTCGGTACCTCTGAATGTTCTAACCGCTCCTTGGCCTTTTGGAATGTGGCGCATTGACATGATCGGAGAAATCAAGCCCACAGCTTCCAATGGACATCGTTTCATCCTTGTGGCAATTGACTATTTTACCAAGTGGGTAGAAGCAGCCTCATTTACATCTGTTACCAAGAATGTCGTGGCTCGATTCATCAAACATAATCTTATTTGTCGGTATGGCACTCCCGAAAGGATTATCACAGATAACGGCTCCAATCTCAACAATAAGATGATCACTGAGCTCTGCACGCAGTTCAAGATCAAGCATCACAACTCTTCTCCTTATCGGCCAAAGATGAATGGCGCTGTGGAAGCCGCTAACAAGAACATTAAGAATATTATACAGAAAATGACAGTGACTTACAAAGATTGGCATGAGATGTTACCATTTTCTCTTCACGGTTATCGCTTTCAATCGGACATCAGCGAGGCAACCCCTTCTCTCTTGTATCGGTATGGGCGATCCTACCCATCGAGTTGAGATACCCTCGACGAGTCCTCCGGGATGCGAGTTAGCGAAGGCGATTGGATCGGACTCGCCTTGACGGATAAACTTGATTGATGAAAGCGACTCGCGTCCATACGCCATGGACGGATCTATCGAAGCGAATGATCGAGCATTTAACAAGAAGGTCAAGCACCAAGTCTACCAGTCGGTGATCTAGTAGTCAGCGCATCATTCTTCCACAAGGTGATCGGGGAAAATGGACTCCCACCTATGAGGACCGTTTGTAGTCAAGGCGGTATTTTGGCGGAGCTATGATACTTAGCACTATGGATGGTGAAGACTTCCCACACCCTGTGAACGCAGACATAGTCAAAAAATACTACGCATAAAAGAGACCTGCTAGCTCGACTGACCTTGGCAAAAATAAGGGCATCCCGGCGAACCAAAAGGGTTCGGACAAAAGTTAAGGATATATACAATACATGTACACCCGGCAAGTCGAAAACCTTAAAAGGTGGCTTGGCCAAAAAAGGGTATCCCGGTAGAATGAAAACCCGAAAGGGCGGTCTAGGCGAAAATAAGGGATTTAAGCGTACGACTATGTCTCGACCAGATCACCTTCTTCCAGACTACTATCAGCATTCAAGATTCAAATGGCGACAATCAGTCTACTCACTTTCTACTGACAGCAAGGAGATGAGATAGTTGAAATATATGAGTACTAGCATAGTTGGAACTTAACGAGATTGTTTCCACATAGCTTTTTACCTTTCTTGTGTACAAACCACTTGGCCATACGCCACATTTCAAATTAATACAAGTTCTTTCTCTTTACAATTTTTGCTATTGTTGTTTGCATAAAGTCCAATGTTTGCTTTGAATGATTATATGCATTTGACAATAAAAATCTAGTCACGAACATGCGAAAAGTAAACATAACAAAGTAATTACTAGGCTTGAGAATTGAGATGGCGGCGAAAGTCACCAATGCATTTCCCCAGGCGTGATCCCGAGATGTCACTCACTACAAAACCTTCCCAGACAAAGAGGAGGATCCCAAGCCGTGATTCCACTCAACTTAATTGGGCCACACCATCTTGAGCAATAACACTTCATCCCAGCCGAGTGTTTATCCCAATGAGAACATCTCTCAACAATTTCCCTTTCTTTTCTCGGTAGTGTCGGACTTGAAACTTGGTCGGATAGTGCACGGAGGAAACCTCGTCCTTTCCCCGGCTAGAGATTACAGCGGGCCCCGGATCCTTCTAACCCGGTCTCTCAACTATCAAATGCTCTCGGGAGTTTGCCGCAAAATCCCGGCAAGTACCTCCAGATTCTCCCAGGCGAGGTGTGTATGAGATCCTCAACAATGTGTTTCTCGATCTCTACCATCCTCAACAATATCTAGGCCCAAGACTTGGTCAGATAGTGCACCGGAGGAATCAAAGTTTTCTTTCTTCTCAGGGTTTACGTCCCCAACAGTGAGGAAATCTCAGCGGAACATCCACATCTTCTTCAAGATGGATATGTTTTGAAATACCACAACATCTATCATTCATACATTTCTCATATATGCATATGTCATTCATACACATCGTCATGCATCATTCCTTGCATAAGAATAATCAATATTCTATCAAAATTTCTCTTGTTTTCTCCAAAACAGGTGAAAAATCGCTTAAGCCTCTGGGTCCAAGATTAATGCACGAATCGGACGGGAAAACTATCGAGCGACAGTCCTAGTTGTCCTCCGACAAGCTGGTCCGGATTAAGACCATCATACCCAAAATTTGCCCTCCATCTTAGAAGGCATTTCATACATCCTAAAAGATTCCTCGAGGGTTGATCGGACAAACCCTCTCTGAACAATCAACCCAAACTAGGGTTTGGTGATTCTCGGATCAAAGTGGATTTCCAACATCTCAATGTTCATCATGCCTCCTCATATGCTTCAAATGTTCTCCATGTCAAGTTTCAAGCTTCAGTCAAGTTTCCTCAAACAATTGCTCGGATGGTTGAAAATCGATTGTATTGGACAAAAGTCAGCTGTGGTCAACATACGGTCAAACTTCATGATTTTTGGTCAACACCCTCATTTTGAAGTTACATTCATCATTTGATCAAGGGTTGATCATGATTCATCAAGAAAACTCAAGATTTGCTCAAAAGTCAAACTTTCTAAATTAGGGTTTCTCTGAGAAAAGTCAACCAAACTTTGACTAAGCATAACTTCTTCATACTTTCTCAGAAATTTTTCCACCACCTCTTGTTTTGAAGGCAATTCAATTCTCTACAACTTCATGTCTCACAATAATGTTCAAAAAATGCTTCATTTGAGAGGTATGGATCAAAACATTACAGGTCCTTTTCAAACTCAACAAAAAGTCAACTTTTTGTTTTGAAGATATATTGAGCATGGAAACTCCAATTGAGATGAAACCAAAGAGGTTGTTTATAGGACACTTAGAGCTTTCTAAAAAGTCCAAGAACACTCAAACATGTGGAAAATTGAGCAAGATACACCATTCACAAGTTGGGCAATTTTGAAGAGATGCACAAAGAGAAATACTTCTAAAAATCAAAAATTTTGCAAATGGGCTTACTTTTTCTTTATCCAAACTTGTTCCTCATGCAATTAGGAATATCCAAGCCCAATGCCACGAATTATTATTTTATTTTTCTATTTAATTTGGAATTTATTCATTTAAATACAAATTAAATTAAAAAATAAAGTATAAAATCAAAATTAAATGCAAATTTGATTTTTCTCTCTTCCTTGAGATCCAAGTAACTCAATAAAGCCAGCAAATTTTGAAATTTGGTTGGATATGGCAAGTTTGGATTGAAAATTGATCAAAAAGATGGAAATTTGATTTGGTACAAAATCAAATATGTTTTGCATTGATTAGTGATTGATTCTTTCTCAAATCAACTCTGAATCCATCTACTATATATATACAACACATGCCACACGATTTAGGGTAGAAAAACTGGCTGGAAAAACCTTATTGAAGCTCAAGAAATCCGTGCAACACAAGCAACTAGACCTTGGATTTAGGTCGTTTCAATTGATTCCAAGCACTCAAACACATTCCTTGATACCTCTTGAATCGATCCAGACCCTCACTTTGCTCAAAACCATCCAGAATCAAAGAATCCGAATTCGGTTTGTTCAAGAAAATTTCAAAATCGATTTCTCATATTCATGCATTATTAACATGTTTTATTGTTGTTTTTGTGATTGGTGATAAGTTTGCAAGCGATACGGCGGGTTAATTGTGTTTCTATGGCTGGAACTTCGATATGCCATGATTAGGGTTCTTGACCACGATTTAGGGTTTTCCTTAAGCGGAAAAATTGGACCTCGAGACCATTACCAATGCATTGGTGATGTCAGATCGAACCATGGTCTTAGAATTCATTTATATTACTTGTGTATGATTTTCGATTTTGCGGGGTTGTGGCGTCGAACAAAGGCGAATTGAATTTTCAAAAATTCAAAGCGAAGGAGATGATGTTTGGCGCGAGGCGAGGCAATAGGGAGGAGGCAGCGTGCTTGTAATCCATTCGCTCGATTCGGTGACAGCGTGCCTGGCTCGAGATGGCAGGCGTGGGGTATGAGAGCAAGGTCTCGATTCGATCCTTGGCCATGGCAAGTATTTTACATAGTTTACAAACCTTTCATATTTTTCTTATTTATTTAATATATTTCATGCATTTTAATTCTTTTCATAATTTTTATTCATGCATTAAAATTGTCAAAATATTTTCCTTTTGCATTTATTTTCATAAAATGTTTATTTAATTTATAAAATTAAAAATATTATTTTGCATGCATATTTAATTTTATTCATAATTTATCGTTCAAATCACTTTTAATTAGTTTTAATTATTAAATCTTTCAAAAATCCCAAAAATTATTTTAGCATATTTATGTTATTTCCAGCATGAAATATTTTCTCATTCAAAATTTGTATTTTTACTAACATTTTCCTCTTATTCGATTCCTCTATTTCGGTTCTCATTCTCTTGCGGTTGTCCGTTTGAGACGATTTCTTTTATCGTTTTCTTTTTCCAATTATGTAACTGCTCATGGGATGTAATAGCTTAATTAGGCTTTTTATTTTCCATGCGTTTAAATTATGTATACGCCCCAAAGCCATGTAATAGCGTAGGACATTTATCTTTCCGCATCTTTACACTTCCATTTTAATTTCCGCACCTATAAATTGCTAGTAATTAGGCGTGTATGGCAAGATAAAATTGGACATAGATCACTCATAACTCCAAGATAAAATATCGAATCAACACACTTCTTCACACACGCACCCTTAGGGTAATTCTCTCTCGTTGCCTTACAATTCAAAATGGTCATGTCCTCGAGCGTGAGGTATCCTAGCACCGTTGCCTTCAAAACAAATCATCATAGTCCCTTGATACAAAGATCATAGACCCACGATGTAGCCTACGAATACATGATCTTGACCCTCGATTGTCGCCTACAAAAATGATGATAGTCCTTGATGTGCTAGGATACTTCCTAAGTTGCTTTCTATGACCATCCGATGTCCCCGAATGTCCGCTTACATCCAACAAATAGAGTTACCTACCAACTAATGGTATGGATAGCGCTATTCTAAAGGAAAGTAAAACAATACAACGACCAATTCGAGTAGGTAATAAGACTTTTAGTTGCTTGCTCTATCAAAATACTTTTCACACAACACACTTTTGTCAAAGTTCAAACTCTTTTCAAAACGAAACATTTCCGAACACTTTGTATACATTCCTACATGAATCATTACAAAGTCAAAGCGAAATGCATTTTCAAAACATTTTTGTCAAACACACAGAAAGCACAAGTTTTTTAAAGTGATCTAAGAGCAACTAAGAGCCCGTAGATAACTACGGATGGAAAGGGGTGCTAATACCTTCCCTTTTCATAACCTTCTCCTTTACTCAGAATCTAACAAAGGTCTTTTTCTATACTTTTAACCTTCCCTTAATTGGATAAAAGAAAAGTCGATGGCGACTCTTGCTATCCACACATTTGCGATACAAAAACCTACAAAGTCAGTTCAAGTGTTCAGGACCGAATCAGAGCGGAAAACTATCGAGCGATCGCCCTTGTTGTCCTCGACAGCGGATCCGAGATTAATACGAATCGGGCGAAAACTATACGAGCGATCACAAGTTATCCTCCGATAACAGGCAATGGATCGATACCCGATGCACAACAGGGAAGCTATCCACATTTTTGCCAAACTACTACCCCCCCAGAGTAGTCAGCACGAAGAACTATTCTGACTCAGTCTTATTATTAACAACAACTACAGAGTCTGGCGTACGACTCAGTTGCCTTGGATGACATCTTAAGCCCATCTCCGACTACTTGTCAACAGCTCTCCGCCTTCAGAATGCTGCATATTTGGTTAAAAAACCAATACAAACCAATAACTTCATTCAAAGATGAGCACGAAGTCTAACGTACGACTCCCTCCGGATGGCATCTTAAGCCCATCTCCATCCCTTTCACTTCCAGAAACTTCTACAGAGCCTAGCGTATGGCTCACTCACCAGCACCGACCTTTTCAGATGGCATCTTAAGCCCATCCCCGTCAATTCTCCTATCAACAATCTCAAGTCTAGCGTGCGACTCATTTCCATGAAGTCTCAACTTCTCCAAATAGCATCTATAAGCCCATTCCGCATCATCGGTAGGCCGCGGTGCAAATTTTGGTGTACTCGGTGTTCAATCATCTTCTACCTCCAGTCACGAAGGCGAACATGCCAATCTAACCCTTACAGTACAAGAAGATTGAGCAGGGGCCATCATACCCAAAATTGCCCTCCATCTTCTCAAGATATTCCATACATCCATGCTCAAGGATTCTTCAAGGGTTGATCGGACAAACCTCTCCTGACAATCAACCCAAACTAGGGTTTGGTATTTCTCGAATCAAGATAGACTTCCAACATCTCAATGGTCTTCATGCCTCCTCATATGCTTCAAAGATTCTCCATGTCAAGTTTCAAGCCTCAGAAGTCAAGTTTCCTCAGACAATTGCTCAAATGGTTGAAAATCAGTTGTATTGGACAAAAAGTCAACTGTGGTCAACATACAGTCAAACTTCATGATTCTTGGTCAACATCCTCGTTTTGAAGTTACATTCATCATTTGATCAAGGTTTGATCATGATTCATCAAGAAAACTCAAGATTTGCTCAAAAGTCAAACTTTCTAAATTAGGGTTTCTCAGTGAAAAGTCAACCAAACTTTGACTAAGCATAACTTCTTCATACTTTCTCTGAAATTTTTCCACCACCTCTTGTTTTGAAGGAAATTCAATTCTCTACAACTTCATGTCTCCAAAAATGTTCAAAAAATGCTTCATTTGGAAGGTATGGATCAAAACATTACAGGTCCTTTTCAAAGTCAACAAAAACTCAACATTTTGTTTTGAAGATATATTGAGCATGGAAACTCCAATTGAGATGAAACCAAAGAGGTTAGTTAGAGGAATCTTAGAGCTTTCCAAAAAGTCCAAGAACACTCAAAACTGTGGGAAATTGAGAAAGATACACTATTCAGAAGTTGGGCAATTTTGGACAATTGCACAAAAGGAGATATTGGTCAAAATGCAAAATTTTCCAAATGGGCCTATAATCTTATGATCCAAACTTGTTCATGATGTTATTTGTGACCCATTAATGCTTGGCCATGGCAATTTTCTATTTTATTAATTTATTTTTGGATTTAAAACCATTTAATTCAAAATTAAATTATATAAAATATGAAAATAAGATATTTTTTCAAGGAGAGTGATTTTATATCATGCTTGAGGTCCAAGGAAGCCCAAAATACATACCAATTTCGTGCATGATCAATCATTTAAGGGAAAATCAAATTTCTTTCAAAAATTTGATTTTATTTGAAAATCATTCAATGCATTCAAAACCAAATCTTTTTGCCTTGTTTTTTCTCTCTCAATTCACTCTATAAATATCCAGCAATTTGTACAAGAAGAGACACGAAACCCTAGCACTTACAACAACCCAAACTTTGCCAAAAATTTTCAAGGTTTCTCCAAAATCGAATTTTAATTTTCAGCTGTTTTCAAGGCAAACAAACCATCCAGCCTTGTTCCTGAGGTCTCCAGCAAGTAATCCCAATCCTCACATCAAGCCCAGGCTTCCCAGATCGTGTTCTTGGACTCTCACCGGTTTGGTATACTCACAAATTCGATTTTCTTTTTCCATGCGTTTTTAATTGTTTTTGTGTGTTTGAATGGATTCAGGGCATCAAGTAGATCGTGAATGATACCTTTCATGCAAGCTTAGACGTAGAAAACGTAAATCACCATTGCTAGGGCATTTTAGTCTGTTTCGTCCGAACCGGGTGTTACAGGCACTTTCAGGAAAAACTAATATCACCAATGGATTCAGAAGGATCGAATTAGGGTGGGAAGGTCCTTCTTTTGCTTTGATTTTACCTATTTTGCAGGATCGGACGTTGAGCCAGTCGGAGAAGACGACCGGAGCTAGGGCTCCGGCGTCGCTGACTTGGTTGACCGGCGAGAGGATTGTGTGGCACAACGGGCTTCTCTGATTCGTCCATTCATAAACAGATGGGGTCCACGCGTGGCTGACTGTGTTTGAACCAAAACAATGACACGTTGACGCTTTTATTCAATTGATTTCCACTTTACAAACACCAAGTGTCATGTGGCGCAGCGGTTAAGGCTTTGTTTTGAGAAGATGCTCCAAGAGTTCATGAGTTCGAGCCATAGCAGGACCGGTTTTCCTTTCTTTTTTACAAACTCTCATATTTTTCTATTTTTCCATATTTTCTTATTTTCTTAATATTTTCATTCATTTTAATTTAACTTTTCCCTAATTTTTATTATGCATTTAAAAACACCAAAAAATATTTTTCTTTTTTGCATTATTTCCAGAAAATGTTTATTTAATTTATAAAATTGAAAAATATTATTTTGCATGCATATTTAATTTAATTGCTAATTTATCATTTAAATCACTTTTAATTAGTTTTTAATTATTAAATTATCTCCAAAAAAATCCCAAAAAATTATTTTAGCATATTAATGTTATTTCCAGCAAGAAATATTTTTCTCATTTAAAAATTTGCATTTTTACTAACATTTTCTCTTATTCGATTTCTTGTATTTTCGATTTCTCATCTTTTCACGGGTTATCTTGTTTGGACGATTTCTTTTCTTGTTTTCTTTTTCCAATAATGTAATTTCTTATGGGATGTAATAGCTTAATTAGGGCTTTTAGTTTCATAGTTTAAATTATGTATACGCCCCAAAGCCATGTAATAGCGTAGGATTTATCTTTCCGCACTTTAACTTCCGCATTTTACTTTCGCATCTTATGAGCTAGTAATTAGGCGTGTATGGCAAGACTAAAATCAACATAGCTCACTCTAATTTTCAAGATAACATGTATGAATCAACACACTCTTTCACACACGCACCTTAGGGTAATTCTCTCTCGTTGCCTTCTGAATCAAATATGGTCATGTCCCTCGAGCGTGGGGTATTCTAGCACCGTTGCCTTCAAAACAAATCATCATAGTCCCTTTGATAGAAAGATCATAAGACCCACGATGTCACCTCCGAATACATGATCTTGACCCTCGATTGTCGCCTACGAAAAAAGATGATAGTCCCTTCAAATGTGCTAGGATACTTCCTACAAGTTGCTTTCTATGATCATCTGATGTCCCTTCGAATGTCCCGCTTACATCCAATGAATAGAGTTACGTACCAACTAATGGTATGGATAGCGCTATTCTAAAGGAACGTAAATAACACGAAAACGACCAATTCTGAGTAGGTAATAAGACTTTTAGTTGCTTGCTCTATCAAATACTTTTTACACCACACACTTTTGTCAAAGTTCAAACTCTTTTCAAAACGAAACATTTCCGAACACTTTGTATACATTCCTACACAAATCATTACAAAGTGAAAGCGAAATGCCTTTTCAAACATTTTGTCAAACACCTGAAAGCAATTTTTAAAGTGATCTAAGAGCAACTAAGAGCCGTAGATAACTACGGATGGAAAGGGTGCTAATACCTTCCCTTTTCATAACCTTCTCCCTTACTCGAGAATCTAACGAAGGTCTTTTTACGTACTTTTACCTTCCCTTAATTGGATAAAAAGAAAAGTCGGTGGCGACTCTTGCTATCCGCATTTGCGATACAAAACCTAAAGTCGAGTTCACCGTGTTACACTATGCTTTGAACAATAAACTTTAAAGCCTAGTGCCTTGCAGGGCATCATGGCTCGTTGTGAGGTTATTATCATCATTTGCATATTTTCATTCAATAAAATCGTTGGACTTTTGCATTCAAATGTTGTTTTCTTTCTTTTTACTTTATCACCTTCAAAAGCTATGTGTTCTTACACACCGTGATACCTGCAGAATCACTCCGAATCTCGTTGATAACACTATGCTATTGCTAAATATGACTTGATAATCCGATCTACCAAGCGAAGGCGAAGGTGAGGAAGATTGTGAAGTGCGAGGAGAACACCGGTTACTACAAGAAGAAGCGAGTTATCTGACCGCATGAAGAGTCGATTGAGGTTGTGAATTTGGGTACTAATGAAGGCAGAAAAGAGATCAAGATAGGAGCAGGTCTTGAGAATAGTGTTAGAGAAAGATTGGTTCAGATGCTACGAGACTATATCGAGGTTTTTGCTTGGTCCTAAGAAGACATGCCAGGTCTAGACATTGACATTGACATTGTGGTACAGATTCCGACAAAGAGGTTTTCTCGGTAAAAGCGGAAGGTTCGCCGCATGCGTCCTGAGATGTCTGAGAAAATCAAAGCCGATGTTATGAAGCAGTTCAATGTTGGTCTCCTAGCCGTTAATTCTTATCCGCAGTGGGTTGCAAACGTAGTGCCCGTACCTAAGAAGGATGGTAAAGTGCGAATGTGTGTAGATTACAGAGATCTGAACAAAGCAAGTCCGAAAGACGATTTTCCACTTCCTCATATTGATGTTCTGGTTGACAACACCGCCCAACACAAGGTTTTCTCCTTCATGGATGGTTTCTCCGGTTACAATCAGATCAAAATGGGTCCTGAAGACGTGGAGAAGACTACTTTCGTTACACAATGGGGCACTTTCTGCTACAAGGTCATGTCGTTCGGACTGAAGAACGATGGCGCCACTTATCAGCGTGCTATGGTGGCATTATTTCATGACATGATCCATCACGAGATAGAAGTCTACGTCGACGACATGATAGCTCGATCACAGACTCAGGAGGAACATCTCGATCATTTGCGGAAATTGTTTGACAGATTGAAGAAGTACAGACTAAGACTTAATCCCAACAAGTGCACCTTTAGAATCAGATCCGGTAAACTCCTAGGGTTTGTTGTCAGCGGTAAAGGTATTGAAGTTGACCCCGCCAAGGTTAAAGTTATTCAAGAAATGCCAGCTCCCCGCACCGAGAAGGAAGTCAGAGGTTTCTTGGGACAATTGAACTACATTTCCAGATTCATTGCGCATCTAATTGCTACTTGTGAGCCAATCTTCAAGTTGCTGAACAAAGATCAAGTAGTGGAATGGAACGACGATTGCCAGGTCGCTTTTGACAAAATCAAGGAATACCTACAAAATCCTCCTATCCTGATGCCGTCTGTCGAAGGAAGACCTCTTATCATGTACTTGACAATATTAGAGAACTCAATGGGGTGTGTGTTGGGGCAACATGGCGAGTTTGGTCGAAAAAGTACGCAATATACTACCTTAGCAAAAGTTTACCGTGAAACAAGATACTCACATTTCGAGAAAACTTGCGACACTTTAACTTGGGCTGCTGTGACTAAGGCAGTATATGTTGACTCACTACCTTGTTAATTTCTAGGATGGATCCGATAAAATACATATTAGAAACCAACTCTCTCGGGAAGAATAGCAAGATGGTAGATGATCTTGTTGAATCGACATCAATATACTTCTCAAGCGATCAAAGGAAGTGTAGTAGCCGATCATTTGGCTCATCAAGCCGTAGATGACTATCAGTCTATGCAGTTCGAGTTTCCAGACGAAGATGTTTTACTAGTTACTAATTGCGAAGAACCAGGACCAGACGAAGGACCTAAACAAGGATCCCAATGGACCATGGTTTTTGATGGAGCCTCAAACGCACTTAGCAATGGCATTGGCGCCATCATTACATCTCTGACGGACATCGCCTTTTACGTAAATTATGTTTTAGTTGCACCAACAACATGGCCGAATACGAAGTGTGCATCATGGGTATTAAAGATTCTATTGACTTAAGAATCAAGTTCTTGCAAGTGTATGGAGACTCAGCTTTAGTGATCAGTCAGATCAAAGGCGAGTGGGATACGAGGCATCCGAATCTCATTCCCTATCGAGAGCGTGTTCTAAGTATGATCCCTACTTCGAGGACTTTTGATCACATCCCACAAGAAGAGAATTAGTTGGCAGACGCATTAGCTACCATGTCATCTATGTTCAATGTCAGATGAGACAACGAGGCTCCCCACATCATCATCGAGAAGTTTGACGAACTAGCATATTGTCATGAGCTTGATACAGAAGAGAAACCTTGGTTCTACGACGTGAAGAGGTATCTTGAGACTCAGGAATATCCTGTAGGGGCATCTATCAGTGATAAGTTGTTGAGAAGGTTTGCATCCAAGTTCTTTCTCAGCAACGACATCTTATACAAGCGCAACCACGACTTATGCTTACTCCGCTGTGTAGATCAGAAAACTGCAGAACGTATCATGGAAGAGTAACACGAAGGTGCATTTGGTACCCTCCATTGGACATACCATGGCTAAGAAGATTACGAGCGAGGTTACTATTGGTCCACCATGGGCGATTGTCACCGTTATGCTCGATCTTGTACAAATGCCAGATATACGCAGACAAAGTGCACGTACCTCCAGTACCGTTGAATGTTTTTACCGCTCCTTGGCCTTTCCTAATGTGGGGCATTGACATGATCGGAGAAATTAAGCCCACAGCTTCTAACGGACATCGTTTCATCCTTGTGGCAATTGACTATTTCACCAAGTGGGTAGAGGCAGCCTCGTTTGCATCTGTTACCAAGAATGTTGTGGCTCGACTTATCAAGCATAATCTTATATGTCGGTATGGCACTCCTGAAAGGATTATCACAGATAACGGCTCTAATCTTAACAACAAAATGATCACTGAACTCTGCACGCAGTTCAAGGTTAAGCATCACAATTCTTCTCCATATCAGCCTAAGATGAATGGCGCAGTGGAAGCCACCAACAAGAATATCAAGAAGATTATACAGAAGATGACAGTGACTTACTAAGATTGCATGAGATTATTGCCATTTTCTCTCCATGGTTATCGCTTTTCTGATGCGGACATCAACGAGGCAACCCCTTCTCTCTTGTATCGGTATGGGCGGTCCCCAATCGAGTGCAGATACCCTCAACGAGTCCCGGGGCCTTGAGTTAGGCGAAGATGATTGGATCTAGACTCGCCTTGACCAGATTAACTTGATCGATGAGAAACGACTTGTATCCATCTGCCATGGACAGATCTATCAGAAACGAATGATCAGAGCATTTAACAAGAAAGTCAAGCACCGAGTTTACCAAGTCGGTGATCTAGTAATCAGCGCATCATTCTTCCACAAGGTGATCCGGGGCAAATGGACTCCCGCGTCGAGGACCGTTTGTAGTCAAAGCAGTATTTTCGGTGAACTATGATACTTAGCACCATGGATGCGAAGACTTCCCACCACAGTGAGCGGACATAGTCAAAAAATACTACGCATAAAAGAGACCCGCTAGGTCGACTGACCTAGGAAAAAATAAGGGCATCCTGGCGAACCAAAAAGGTTCGGGCAAAAGTTAAGGATATATACAAAACATGTACACCCGGCAAGTCGAAAACCTATAAAGGCGGCTTGGGCAAAAGGTATCCGGTGGGCGAAAACACGAAAGGCGGTCTAGGAAAAAGTTAGGGATTTAACCGTACGACTATGTCTCGTCCAGATCACCTATCTACAGACTACTACTATCAGCATTCAAGATTCAAATGGCGAAAATCAATCCACTCACTTTCTATTGACAGCAAGGAGATGAGATAGTCGAAATATATGAGTACTAGCATAGTTGAAACTCGACGAGATTGTTTCCGTATAGCTTTTTACTTTTCTTGTATACAAACTACTTGGCCATATGCCACCTTTCAAATTAATACAAGTTCTTTCTCTTTACAATTTTCACTATTGCTGTTTGCATAAAGTCCAACGTTTGCTTTGAATAATTATATGCATCTGACAATAAATATCTATTTACAAACATGCGAAAAGTGAACGAACAAGGATAATTACTACAGGCTCTAGGAATTGAGATAATGACGAAAGTCACCGTCGTTCCCCTACAGTACAATCCCAGAGAGGTGTCGCTCACTACAAACCTTCCCGGTAGTACACATTTTCCTCCACTAGTTCCGACATTCCAAGTTTCATCGCGTTAGTCCACGAGCAGCGATCGATCAACAACGGATTATACGGTCTTGAGCAACAACATTTCATCCCGGTGAGTATTTATCCCGGAAGAATATCTCTCAATAATTACCATTTCCCGGCGGCAATATCGGACTCGAAACTTGGTCGGATAGTGCATCGGAGGAACCTACATTTATTCCCCATCCGAGTTTCCAGCGGGTCGAGATCCTTCTAGCCTGTCCCCGTAATAATCAAATGCTTCCAGAGTCGGCGCTGAATCCCAACGGGCGCTTCCCGTTCCATTTTCCCAGCGAGGTCGACACGAGATTCCAAAGGCGCCTCCTAAATTTTCCCAGGCGGGGTCTCGCACAAGATTCTCAGTAGTGTACCTCTTGTTCCCTACCATCCTCAGCAGTGTAAATATCTAGGCTCGAACTTGGTCAGATAGTGCATCGGAGGAATCAAGGATATCTTTCTCCTCTTCCAAAAAGCAGGGTTTTCATCTGTTTCGTCCCCAAGCGAGCGAGAAATCCGAGCGAGCATCCACATTTCTTCAAGATGGATATGTTTTGAAATACCACAACATCCACCATTCATACATTATTCATAAAAGTCATAATTTGTGCATATATCATTCATACACATTACATCATGCATCATAATCTGCATAAGACTAACTATATTCTATCAGAGTTTCTTTTGTTTTTCCCAAAACAGGTGAAAATCACTTCTAAAACGACAGGTCCAGGATTAATGCCCGAAGCAAGATGGGAAAATTATCTGAACGGCCACCCCAAGTTGTCCTCCGACAACAAATCCATGATTAATACCGAAACAAGGCGGAAACTATACGAGCGATCACCGAGGTTTCCTCGGAGCGAGGCATTGGATCAACGCCCGAAGCACAATAGGGAAGCTATCCACTTTCTGGCGACCATTATCCCCTCAGAATACTCAAAACGAAGATTTATTCTGACACTCTATTATTATCAACGGCACCTGCAGTTATGCGACTCGATGCCTTGGATGGAATCTTAAGCCCATCTCCGATTATTTGTCAACATCTCTCCACTTTCCGAATGTTGCATATTTGGTTAAAAACAAATACAAACCAATAACTTCATTCAAAGACGAGCACAAAGTCTAACGTCGAATCCTCGGATGGCATCTTAAGCCCGTCTCCGTATTCTCTTATCTCGGGGACATCTGCGAGCCTAGTGTCTGACTCGTTCCTAGTATCGATCTTCTGGATGGCATCTTAAGCCCATCTCCGACAATTCTCCTATCCAGGCGAAGTTCTTGAGTCTAGCGTACGAATCATCCCCAGTGAAGTCTCCAGCTTCTCCAAATGGAATCTGTAAGCCCATTCCCCTGCATCATCATTCAACAGCGAGTGCAAATTTTTAGGTGTACTCGAGTGTTCAATCATCTTCTACCTCCAGGTCACGAAAGGCACGCATGCCAATCAAACCCTTCTAGTAAAAGAAGATTGAACAGGGGCAGCTGTCATACCCCAAAATTTTCCCTCCTACTCCTCAAGACATTTCATACCTTCATACTCGAGTTTCCTCGAGGTTAGTCGACAAACCCTCTCCTAGACAATCAACCCAAACTAGGGTTTGGCAATTCTCAGATCAAAATGGACATCCAACATCTCCAATGGTCATCATGCCTCCTCATATGCTTCAAAGAATCTCCATGTCAAGTTTCAAGCCTTACAAGTCAAATTTCCTCAAACAATTGCTCAGATGGTTGAAAATTAGTTGTATTGGACAAAAAGTCAATTGTGGTCAACATACAGTCAAACTTCATGATTTTTGGTCAACATCCCTATTTTGAAGTGACATTCATCATTTTATCAAGGGTTGATCATGATTCATCAAGAAAACTCAAGATTTGATCAAAAGTCAAACTTTCTAAATTAGGGTTTTCTAGAGAAAAGTCAACTGAACTTTGACTGAGCATAACTTTCTCATACTTTATCAAAAAAATTTCCACCACCTCTCATTTTGAAGAGGAATTCAATTCTCTACAACTTCATGTCTCACAAGCATGGTCAGAAAATGCTTCATTTTGAAGATATGGACCAAAATATTACAGGTCCTTTTCAAAGTCAACTTTTTGTAAAGAAGTGTTATTGAGCATGGAAACTCCAATTGAGATGAAACCAAATAGGTTGTTTAGAGGACATCTGTAGATTTCTAAAAAGTCCAAGAACATTCAAAAATGTTGAAAATTGAGCAAAATACACCTTGCACAAGTTGGGCATTTTTGAAGAATTGCACAAAGGAAAATATCTGACAAAATCCAATTTTTTCCAAATGGGCCTATAATTTTATGATCCAAACTTGATCATAATATTATTTGTGACCACTTGATGCCTTGCCACGACCACTTTCTATTTTTTTAATTTAATTTAAGAGCATTTAATTCAAATTTAAATAAAATAAAATATGAAAACAAGGTATAATTTAAGTTGGGTTGGATTTTTATCAAGCTTGAGGACCAAGGAAGCCCACAAGACATGCCTAATTCGTGCTAGCTCATGCAAGGAAGGAAAAATCAAATTTTGAAAATATTTGATTTGAATTTGAAAGAGAAAATGTTTTGCTTTCAAGAGCATATCTTTTTTCATTCTTTTTGCTTCCAACTCTTGCCTTATAAATACACAAGACATTCACAAGACCAAAGGACGAAACCCTAGCCTCTTGAAGCAACCCTAAAATTCCAAAAATTTTCACAAAGTTGGCAAAATTGAATTTGTCTTTCCAGCCACTTCCAGCCACTCTTGATCATTCGATTGTGTTCCTGAGGTAAGATTGAGTAAGTACACATCAAAAACCATGGTTAAATCTGC
This sequence comes from Vicia sativa, assembly GCA_021764765.1. Classification (NCBI taxonomy): domain Eukaryota; kingdom Viridiplantae; phylum Streptophyta; class Magnoliopsida; order Fabales; family Fabaceae; genus Vicia; species Vicia sativa. Next base: position 278,950,665 of record CM038792.1, read on the forward strand.
CTGAATCATGCCATACATGAACATACATATTCATATTTTTCTTGAATTCGAATTTTTAATACCTGCTTGTTTTAATCGAAACTAATCATTCTAACATGATCATGAGACATCATAGACAGGATCTGGGTCATCGTTCTCAAGCTTGAACGTCCAAATCGCGTTATGCCATAGTTAGGGTTTTAAAACTAGAAAGCTTCGAACCGGTTTATACAGTTGTTTTCAGGCTAAATGGAGGGCACCATTGAACTCGCAGGGGTCGAATTAGGGGGATAGGGTCTTTCTTTTGCTTTGATTTTTCTTATTTTGCAGGATCGTCCGTTTTGCTCGCCGGAGAAGACGAGCGGAACTAGGGCTCCGGCGTCGTTTACTTGTCTGAGACCAGTAAGGCTGGCATCACGTTATAACGCGTTCTGATTCGCTCATCCATTCCACCTGGGTCCCATGCGTGTTTGCTGTGTTTGAATTCAAAAATAGGACACGTTTACCCTTTTAACCAATTGTTTGCAGGATTAAAACACCAAGCATCCTTGGCTCAGTTGGCAACGCGTTGGTTGATTTCTGTAGAGGGCGTGAGTTCGATCCCTGGCGTGGTCACTTTCTTTTTACCAGTTTTGCAAACTAACACTTTTTCTTATTTTTCTTAATATTTTCCATGCAATTTAATTAATCTTTAAATATTTTTATCATGCATTTAAAAATCACCAAAAATATTTTCCTTTTGCATTTTAATCAGAAAAATACTTATTTAATTTTTTATATTAAAATTAATATTTTTGCATGCATATTTTAATTAATTGTTAATTAACCATCAAATTGACTTTTAATTGCTTTTAATTATCGAAATCGATTCAGAAAATTACCAAAAAATTATCTTATCATCTAATTGTCATTACTAATCTAAAATATTTTTCCTCATTCAAAAATCATATTTTTACTAACATTTTTTCTCTTATGCAATTTTCTCGTATTTTCTGATTATGTATCTGCTTACAGGTTGTAACGTTTCGGACGATTTTTCTTGCTTTTCTTTTCAATATTATGTAATTGCCTATGGGATGTAATAGTTTAACTAGGACTTTTACATTCCGCACTCTTATTATGTAACAGCCCCAAAGCCATGTAATAGCGTAGGACTTTACTTTCCGCAATTCACTTTCCGCATCCTATAAACTGCTAGTAATTAGGCGTGTATGGCAAGATAAAAACGGACATAGATCACTTCTAATTGCAAGATAACATATCTGAATTCAACACACTTTTTCACACATGCACCCCTTAGGGTAATTCTCTCTCGTTGCCTTTCGATTAAAATGGTCAAGTCCCTCAAACGTAGAGGTATCCTAGCACCGTTGCCTACAAACATATCATCATAGTCTCTTCGATACAAAGATCATAGACCCACGATGTCGCCTACGAATACATGATCTCGTCCCTCGATTGTTGCCTATGAAAAGTGATGATCGTCCCTTCGAATATGCTAGGATACTTCCTACAAGTTGCCTTCTATGACCATCCGATGTCTCTTCAAATGTCCCTTCTACATCTAACGAATAGGGTTACCTACCAACTAATGGTATGGATAGCACTATTCTAAAGGAACTAAAATAACACGAAAATGACCATTCTGAGTAGGTAATAAGACTTTTAGTTGCTTGCTCAAACAAAATACTTTTCACACCACACACTTTTTTCAAAGTTCAAACACTTTTCAAAAACGAAACATTTTTGAACACTTTTGTATACATTCCTACATGAATCATTACAAAGTCAAAGCGAAATGTCTTTTCAAAACATTTTTGTCAAACACACAGAAAGAAATTTTTTTAAATGATCTAAGAGCAACTAAGAGCTCGTAGATAACTACGGATGGAAATGGGTGCTAATACCTTCCCTTTTCATAACCTTTTCCCTTACTCAGAATCTAACGAAGGTCTTTTCCTGTTCTTTTCACCTTCCCTTAATTGGATAAAAGAAAAGTCGGTGGAGACTCTTGCTATCCGCAACATTTTTGTGATAAAAAGCAAAACAAATTCTCAAAGTTAGTTCACTGTATTACACCGGTCATCATCGAAGACCGTGCTAAGTGCACCCCCTGCTGCTAAGCGCAGCCTGCGATTTAGCCAGAACTTCATCTTCTCATCAAAGCAGTTTCTTCATCGAATTCTTCTCCTTTCCTACTCCTTCTCGTCGGATTCAATCTAGAAGAAGCTCTTTTCTCTTGATTCCTCTTCAATTTGCATGAATTAAGCAATTCTTCTTCATCTTCTTCAATTCTCCATTGAAGCTTCAAGATCTTCAAGGATCCAATCTTGATTTCAAGTTTTATCATCAATTCAACGTCGATTTGGTATTTTCTTTGAAGATCTCAAGTAATTCCTCTCCGATTTGACTCAAGCTTCAAGTGCAAGTAAGTGTTTAGTTCAATTAAGCACTAATTTTAAGTTACTTTGACTTTTAGCTTTTCTTGAAATTGAATATTGAAATTGCTTCAAAATTCCGTGTGGATTCCGATTCTTGAATTTTCATCTTCAAATTCTTTGAATTGAATTGAGTTTTGTGACGTTATTCGAGTCGGTGTGAAGAATTTGTACATAACACACACACACACACACACACACACACACACACTTCTATAGTTGCATTTTCTTGCATTTAGGTCACTAATTTGTGCATTTTGCATCATCCATCACATGCTCATGCATTAGAAAGTGTTTAGATTAATTAACATGTATTGATTCATGTGAATTAAAGCGTAATTTGCATACAAAAGAATGTCGAAATGTAGGTTTAAGTGCATTTTGACCCTTAGGAGTATTTGCATTGTACATATCTCATATACATGCACCTAATCTTGTGATTTTAAGGCTTAACTTGCATTCCTCACATGCGATGCATACCTTTGCGGCCTATGGATAACTCATGCTTCTCCTTGACATGCATTCTTCACATTGTAATGTATGCTTTTGAATCACTTTGCACATGAATATTGGTTTGACTCTTTATTCTTTGCTTTCACATGCTTAAGACTACATAATTTCTTTGTCATGTCTTGTTCTTATGCATTTTTCTCGCAAACGATGGCTTTCGAGTTTAAGTGCATCAAATAAGCACTTTTCCTTGTTATTTGACTGTTTGGATCGACTTTTGGCATGAAAACATCATGGAAAGAAGATTTGGTTCGCGAGAAAAATCTTCTTTGTTCTGGTCGGCTTAGTGCCACGGGTCCGTGAGGCCAGATTCGACTTTTAGGTTTGTGCATGCGGCGAGTTGCGCTTAGCGCCACTAGATTCTCGCTAAGCGCCAAATTCACTGACTTTTGGATTTGTCTGTGTAGCAGGACACAGTTAGCGCCACTAGAGGCGCGCTAAAAGCCAAATTCTCTAAATTTTGGCTTTGTTTAGGAAGGAGGTCACGCTTAGCGCCAGGTACTAGGCTTAGCGCGACCTGGAGGTGAAAACTTCACTTTTCTTTAAACACAAAATCTCATATGTTCTTACACTATTGAACCTTGTTTGAGATGTATTTGATGTAGGTGTTTGTGTTATAAATGCATATGACACGGCCTTTTAATTTTTGCGTTTGTACACCCACGTGTACATTCTATTTGTCTGCTTTTTCAGTCTAACTCCATTCTTGCAGGTGTTTTTCGCTTGGACGCATATATGTACATTCTATTGTCTGTTTCTTGGATTTTACTCCCTTTTTACAGGCGCTTTTGTGCTTGTACATCAACCTGTACATTCTATTTGTCTGCTTTTTCAGTCTAACTCCATTCTTGCAGGTGTTTTGCGCTTGTACACATATGTGTACATCATATTATCTGTTTCTTGGGTTTTACTCCCTTTTTACAGGTGATTTGCGTTTGTACACATACGTGTGCATTCTTTTTATCTTCTTTTTTGGTCTAACTCCGTTCTTGCAGGTATCCTTGTATGGAATGTGTATACATATGTTCTGGGGCTTGTGCGCATATACGTATGTTCTATTGTCAGCTTGCGTGGTTTTTTTGCAGGTACACTTGTATCGAAATGTGTATACACATGTTCCTTGGCTTGTACGCATATGCATATATTCTATTATCTATTTGTTGGGTTTTCTCCTATCTCGTACGTGTTATTGCTTCAGATACGCATGAACGTGTATTCCGTTTATGCTATTGATGCCTTGAGCACTTCTCACCGGTTTACTCTTATTACTAGGCTATAGTACTTGAAGTTTTCCGGAGTATTTTTAGCTTACAGTGCTCTACGGATTTACTATCCGTTTTGTACTAGCTATCCCTTGTTTATCGCATTCGTTACAGCTTTCCTAGATATCATGAGAAGTAGGGGTTTTAGATTTTTCTATTTCCATGATTAGGATATGAATGTTGGGCTCAAAGTCGCTGTTTAAAGACTTGTAGCTAAGAATTCTGCAAATTGTGTGCTAATTGTGTTTGGCTTGTCTAAAATCCTTCACCATGCATAGGGAGGTAATTCTCATTAAGTGTTTACATTTGTGCTTGCATAGGTCAAGAGTGGTTAGGAAACCTGACATGGCACCACCAAGAAAAGTCCCTCCTTTTTATATTTCCTGTTATATGATGATGATAAGATGGGCATGTGGAAAGGGTTTGCAATCGACCCCCACACAGTTCTAGTTTATGTCAGCTCAGCACTCGCGAATCGTGTTACTTCCTTTATCGAGTCAATCATAAAAGTGGCAAGAGTTCCCTTTTCTGACTCTCCACGTTTTCCTGGGGTTCGCATTTATTGTTGAACTCACATCACTTGCTCTTCACACTTGACAATTCATTTCATGCGGTGATATCACTCACGGGAATCAAAATATGTTGGTTCCGGGTTGCTTCCGGCCCTCAGTTTGCAGTTGTAGGCTATGGGACATCCTCCTTTTCCCGCTCTTGTGTGACATTTGTTTGTGCATTGCATTGTTTGTGCGCTTCTGCCAAAGCACTTGATTGCTTCATCCCTTTGCATCCCTTGGTTTTACAACCACGACGGATATAGGATAGCTTTCCCTTAGGACCACTTAGTTAGGATAGCTCTCGAGCCTAGACATTAGGGTTTACATCTTTTGCATGTTTACATAGGTAGATACTCCTCTTATCCTCCACCATAGGTTCAATCTTTGCCTGACAACATTAGGGCTAATACTAGTTAGTCTCCCTTTTGTTTTGCTCGTTTCTTTTTTCATTCTTGCATGTAATTAAAACTAAAACTTGCTTTCTTTTCTTTTGAAAACAAAAACACTTAATAATGGTTTGAACTCATTTCACAAAGGTAAAAGCAACCAACCAAGACAAACTCTTTTTTGCCTTCGAGCGCCTTTTTCTTTTGAGTTTAAAACCTTTTCATAAGTAAAAAACACAAAACTCACCAAAACAAGTGAGCCGAACTACGACGCTCTGACTTTCCCATTGCATGAGGGAGTACGTAGGCATCTTGTCACGGGGCTCGATCAAGCAAAACTTTGTAAAAACGTCCTTATTTTCCCCGTGGTTTCTTTATTTTTCTTTTCTTTCTCATGCATTGTAGCGATTAAGCAATAGATAGATATAACACACCCCTTAGATAGAAAATAGAAGTGGATACCATAGAGTAACACAGATGTGTGGGGTGCTAATACCTTCCCCTCGCGTAACAAACTCCTTTACCTAGATCTCTCGGTCATGACATCGTGGTTTATTCCCTCTCAGGTTTTCTCGATGTTTACTTTCTCCTTCGTGAGATAAAAGACGTTCGATGGCGACTCCATTGATACATCCTATCAGTCGGATGTTCTGCCGAGTGATTTCAGCTAGCGACTCCACTGGGGACAGTTGACCTATTGCTAGTCCGTCCAAGAATTGATCCTAGATTTTATTTTCATGTCTATTGGTTGTTTTTTATTTACTCGCTTTATCGCACCATCCCTTGTATGTTTGCATTGCATTCTATATGGAATTTTAATACTTTCAAACATTGGTTGGACTGTTGTGCTGCGATCTGTTTCTTTGGTGGGTGGGAGTTACAAGAGGTAAAAGGCCTCATACCCCGGCCGAGAGACATATAGGACACCTAGGACTAGAGTGGAACCTGATAGATACGGATGTAGATCTTGTAGTCTGTCATGTCGTCCATGCTCAGGGGAGGTTTCAAGCAGGGTGCTATTGTCATCACGTAGGTGTTACGATAGTAGTATCCCTAGGTGGACCTAATCCGGAGTTACCTTGGCTTTAACCAAACCTTAGTCTTACCCATGAGTGTGGCGGGATCATCATTATTACAGGTACCATTGGTGACTGTTAGTGAATTGATACTGATGGTGACTTGGTATTTTCTATTAACGATTATGGTTCCATTCAATGGTTTTCTAGTCGTTACTCTGTCTGTGACCTTTGTTTTCTTTTAATCAGATTTGAAACATCACAGCGGTTCAATCAATGTCATGGAAGTAGTAAACCCGTAATCAATGCATAACATACTTGCATCATAGCATGTTTATTTTCTTAAAAGAAATGTCAGAAAAATATGTTGTTTCTCTAACCCTGCATGTATATTATTTCCAGGACTTTCTGTGGTTATTGTCAGCATCAGGATGGATACCAACAACCAGACCAACACTGGGGTTCTAAAGAACTCTTCCGTCTACTCTTTCTGCTCATTTGACATCTCTGAAGTGAGAGCTAGAGGCGCTCTTGTGGAAGGTCCGATTGAGAGAGATTTCAGAAAGGATTATGGGAACATATTGTCGTTATTGATGGAGGATTATGAGTTGTTCTCCATGCAATTTCTGCTTCAATTCTATGATAGTGAGCTCAGGTGTTTCACTTTTCAAGATTATCAGTTAGCACCTACTCTTGAAGAGTACTCCTTTCTTTTCGGTATTGATATCACAAGCGGTATGCCTTTTGTCAAAGTGCCAGATACTCTTGATTTCGGAGCCATTGCTAAGGCGCTTGATTTGCGTGTTAGTGAAGTGAGGGACAATTAGATTCCGAAAGATCGCACATATGAGACTGTCATACCCCAAAATTTTCCCTCCATCTTCTCAAGATATTTCATACCTCCATACCTAAGGATTCTTCAAGGGTTGATCAGACAAACCCTCTCCTAGACAATCAACCCAAACTAGGGCTTGGTAATTCTCAGGTCCAGATGGATTTCCAACATCTCCAATGGTCATCATGCCTCATCATATGCTTCAAAGACTCTCCATGTCAAGTATCAAGCCTCACAAGTCAAGTTTCCTCAGACAATTGCTCAGATGGTTGAAAATCAGTTGTATTGGACAAAACGTCAACTGTGGTCAACATACAGTCAAACTTCATGATTTTTGGTCAACACCCTCATTTTGAAGTTACATTCATCATTTGATCAAGGGTTGATCATGATTCATCAAGAAAACTCAAGATTTGCTCAAAAGTCAAACTTTCTAAATTAGGGTTTCTCAGTGAAAAGTCAACCAAACTTTGACTAAGCATAACTTCTTCATACTTTCTCAGAAATTTTTCCACCACCTCTTGTTTTGAAGGAAATTCAATTCTCTACAACTTCATGTCTCACAAGAATGTTCAAAAAATGCTTCATTTGAAAGGTATGGATCAAAATATTACAGGTCCTTTTCAAAGTCATCAAAAAGTCAACATTTTATTTTGAAGATATATTGAACATGGAAACTCCAATTGAGATGAAACAAAAGAGGTTGGTTAGAGGACTCTTAGAGTTTTCCAAAAAGTCCAAGAACACTCAAAAATGTGGAAAATGGAGTAAGATACACTATTCAGAAGTTGGGCATTTTTGGACAATTGCACAAAAGGAGATATTGGTCAAAATGCAAAATTTTCCAAATGGGCCTATAATCTTTTGATCCAAACTTGTTCATGACATTATTTGTGACTCATAAATGCTTGGCCATGGCAATTTTCTATTTTATTAATTTATTTTTGAATTTTAAACCATTTAATTCAAAATTAAATTATATAAAATATGAAAATAAGATATTTTTTCAAGGAGAGTGATTTTATATCATGCTTGAGGTCCAAGGAAGCCCAAAATACATACCAATTTCGTGCATGATCAATCATTTAAGGGAAAATCAAATTTCTTTCAAAAATTTGATTTTATTTGAAAATCATTCAATGCATTCAAAACCAAATCTTTTTGCCTTGTTTTTTCTCTCTCAATTCACTCTATAAATATCCAGCAATTTGTACAAGAAGAGACACGAAACCCTAGCACTTACAACAACCCAAACTTTGCCAAAAATTTTCAAGGTTTCTCCAAAATCGAATTTTAATTTTCAGCTGTTTTCAAGGCAAACAAACCATCCAGCCTTGTTCCTGAGGTCTCCAGCAAGTAATCCCAATCCTCACATCAAGCCCAGGCTTCCCAGATCGTGTTCTTGGACTCTCACCGGTTTGGTATACTCACAAATTCGATTTTCTTTTTCCATGCGTTTTTAATTGTTTTTGTGTGTTTGAATGGATTCAGGGCATCAAGTAGATCGTGAATGATACCTTTCATGCAAGCTTAGACGTAGAAAACGTAAATCACCATTGCTAGGGCATTTTAGTCTGTTTCGTCCGAACCGGGTGTTACAGGCACTTTCAGGAAAAACTAATATCACCAATGGATTCAGAAGGATCGAATTAGGGTGGGAAGGTCCTTCTTTTGCTTTGATTTTACCTATTTTGCAGGATCGGACGTTGAGCCAGTCGGAGAAGACGACCGGAGCTAGGGCTCCGGCGTCGCTGACTTGGTTGACCGGCGAGTGGATTATGTGGCACAACGGGCTTCTCTGATTCGTCCATTCATAAACAGATGGGGTCCACGCACGCTGACTCAGTTTGAATTCAAACCAGGGACACGTAATCATTCAAATATGTTTGATTTTCACTTCACAAACACCAAGTGACACTTGTCCCAGTGGTTAAGGCATGAACTGTTCAAAGATGCTCCTCCTGGTCACGAGTTCGAATCAGCCTGGAACCAGTTTTGTTTCTCTTTTTCACAAACTTCAACTATTTTCCCATTTTCCATATTTTCCTATTTTCTTAATATTTTGCATTCATTTTAATTTATTTCAATAATTTTTATCATGCATTAAAAAACATCAAAAAATATTTTTCTTTTTACATTATTTCCAGAAAATGTTTATTTAATTTATAAAATTAAAAAATATTAGTTTTCATGCATATTTAATTTAATTGTTAATTTATCATTTAAATCACTTTTAATTAGTTTTTAATTATTAAATTAACTCCAAAAAATCCCAAAAAATTATTTTAGCATATTAATGTTATTTCCAGCATGAAATATTTTTCTCATTCAAAAAATATTATTTTTGCTAACATTTTCCTCTTATTCGATTTCCTCGTATTTTCCGATTTCTCAACTTTTCACAGGTTATCTCGTTTCGGACGATTTCTTTTTATCGTTTTCTTTTTCTAATTATGTAATTGCTTATGGGATGTAATAGCTTAATTAGGGCTTTTATTTTCCGCATTTTAAATTATGTATCTGCCCCAAAGCCATGTAATAGCGTAGGATTTATCTTTCCACACTTTATATTTCCGCAATTTACTTTCCGCATCTTATAAACTGTTAGTAATTAGGCGTGTATGGCAAGATAAAATTGAACATAGCTCACTCTAATTTTCAAAGATAAAATATCTGAATTTAACACACTCTTTTCACACATGCACCCCTTAGGGTAATTCTCTCTCGTTGCCTTCACAATTCAAATGGTGAGTCCCTCGAGCGTAGGGTATTCTAACCGTTGCCTTCAAAACAAATCATCACGGTCCCGATACAAAGATCATAAGACCCACGTTAGCCTCCGAATACATGATCTTGACCCTCGATTGTAAGCCTACGAAAAAATGATGATAGTCCCTTGAATGTGCTAGGATACTTCCTACAAGTAGCTTTCTATGATCATCCGATGTCCCGAATGTCCGCTTACATCCAACAAATAGAGTTACCTACCAACTAATGGTATGGATAGCGTTATTCTAAAGGAACGTAAATAACACGAAAACGACCAATTCTGAGTAGGTAATAAGACTTTTAGGTGCTTTCTCTAAACAAAATACTTTTCACACCACACACTTTTTTTGTCAAAGTTCAAACTCTTTTCAAAAACGAAACATTTCCAAACACTTTGTATACATTCCTACATGAATCATTACAAAGTCATAGCGAAATGCATTTTCAAAACATTTTTATCAAACACACAGAAAGCACAATTTTAAAGTAATCTAAGAAGCAACTAAGAGCCTGTAGATAACTACGGATGGAAAGGGGTGCTAATACCTTCCCTTTTCATAACCTTCTCCCTTACTCAGAATCTAACGAAGGTCTTTTTCTATACTTTTTACCTTCCCTTAATTGGATAAAAGAAAAGTCGGTGGCGACTCTTGCTATCCGCACATTTGCGATACAAAAAATCTCAAAGTTAGTTCACCGTGTTACAGAGACCCCTTTGGGTTTTCTCTTATCCAAAGCTGATGAATTTGCTAGAGCGGGTGTTGAAACTTCAATAATATCTTAGCTTGCCATGCTCTATAGTGCAGTGATTTTTCCATTGTTGAAAGTTTGTGGATTTTGCTTCCATTTCCGTACTCATGAATGACAATCTAGTTCCTACAATTTTGGTTGACATATATTATGCTATTCACTCTCTCCATGGAAAAAAGGGCGTGTTACTTGTTGTATACCTTTGCTTTATCGTTGGTTCAGTACACACTTGCCAAAGAGGGGTGCATTTGTTGATTATGTCAAAACCATGAAGTGGTCCAGCCAGATCATTACACTCACATCATATGATATAGTATGGGACACAATGTCGAGAGGAGCTGAGATCATTGTTAGTTGTGCAGAGTTTCTAAACATGCCTTTGATGGGAACTAAGGGTTGTATCAGTTATAATCCTACATTGGCCCGCCGTCAATTAGGATATCCTTTGACTGAAGCACCCACTATTCGTCAGGTGACGAAAAGTGTTTTCTTTGCAAATGGCGAGGATCCGATTATGATGAAGCGGATTGTTGCTGCATGGAACCTAATTCACGGCGGGGGCATAGTTTTCTTTTCTCAAAAGGGAAACTATGCACTCGATTCATATGTAAACTGGTTGAAGGATCGAGTCTCAAAGGTTTTGTTACCATTCAAAAGGGAAGCACCATTGTGTCCTCAGCCTGATTTTATGGTTGAAGGTCATGCATTAGATTTTGCCTCTTCCTCTTCTTCATCAGTTATTCTATACCAGGTTTTGTATGCACTGAGTACTATAAACATCTCCAATTGGAGAATTCAGCTTTGAAAACACAGCTGCAGGCTTAAGCCATGGATCTAGTGTTTTCTCTACAAGATGATAAGAGGTTATCCATCGAGATCGAACAAAAAGGCCATGTTTTGAGTGCTTATGGCTTGCTTGAAGAAACCAAGAGAGCCAAAGGTGGTAGCGCCTCTTCTTCTGATCAATTGACCACAGAGCTTGAAAGGGTCCAAGAGAAGCTGAAAAAAGTGCAAATAGCTAATGGGAAACTGAATGTCAAGCATGGTGAAGAGATTCGAGTCTTGAAGAAGCAACTCCGCAGAGAAGAATCTGATGCTAAAGAGTTTCTCCGACAAAAGAAAGAGCATGAAGATGAAGTCCAAGGTCGACAAAGCCAGATGGCTATTCTTTCCAAAGAGGTTAAAGAGTTGAAGACTCAGTTGCATACATCCATATATGAAGGATATGCGTTACATTCTATGCTCAGAGGACAAGATATTCATGTGTCAAAGTTGATGGCTGAGATTCAGGAGCTTAAAGCGCGAATAGTCCCTTTTGAAGTTGATGCGAATATTATCTGATGTTATTTGTATTTGGACGGGGTTCTCTTGACATTGTGTCTGTATTAATACTCTTTGATTGCGGGATTTTGTATGAATTTTTATTTCATCTATGTAACGGGAAGTTGATTCTCAAAATTGATTGTGTGTTTGGTCCTGATGATTATTATTGTCAATTATCCTTTCATTATTTGATGCCTGATAAGAAACTACAGGAACATCCTGGAAATGATCATTTCATACATCATTGCATTACATGCATTCATAAATTGTGCATAATAGGTTTTAATCAGAGTTCTCATCCATGGCTTCTACTTTTATTTAGCAGAAAATTGATAACTCAATCTTCCATCGTTACTCCACTCGAACCAACGAACGTCGACAGATGGAACAACTCAAAGAAGAAGTGGCGGTGATGAAGGCGCAGATGAAGGTGCAAATGACTCAGTTCATGGAAGTAATCACTAACATGAACCGGAGAAAACAAGAGTTGAGGGCCTTAGTGGAAAGATCTCGTCTTGAGGATGACCGATGCAATCTGTTTGATGATTTTTCCGTGGGATAGCCACGTGTTGAAAATGAGGCACGAAATGCCGGTTTGGGTGTTAATGGTCACAATCACGATCAGGGTCTACATCTGAACAGTGGACGGTTTCCACCTACACCACCACATGGGCCTTATTTCTGTGATGATGAGATACAGGGGCATTGTATCAGGGGTCATCCTTGTTCCCAAGGTCCATATTTTGATCAGAACGATGAAGCTTATTTTGTCAACGGTAGTTAAGCAAGCTTCCCAACTGAGGATCAAAGGTACCTTTTGCTTGAAGAAAGGTTAAAAGCTGTTGAGGGACAGAGAATGTCAGGTTTGGAATTTTTTGATTTGGGGTTGGCACCCAGGGTGATACTTCCACAAAAGTTTAAGGTTCCTACTTTCGAAAAGTACAATGGGGCGACATGTCCGAAAACTCACATCACTGCCTATTTTTGCAAGATGGCGGTGTACACAGAAGATGAAAGGCTTCTTATGCATTTCTTTCTGGAGATTTTGACTGGAGCGTCTCTAGAATTGTACATGCATATTGAGAGAAATCATGCCAGGACATGGCGTGATCTGGTGGATGCTTTTATCTAACAATACCAATTCAATATTAACATGGCTCCGAATCGCACACAGTTGTTGAGTTTATCTCAGAAATCGGGTCAGACGTTTAAAGAGTATGCTCAAAAATAGAGAGAGCTCGCTGCTAGAGTTCAACCACCCATGATGAAGCAGGAAATGATTAATACGTTTACCACCACTCTGTCTGGACATTATTATGTCGCTTGTAGCACTTCTGCTAGTTTTGTTGAAATGGTTCGGTACAGTGAGTGAATTGAGAATGGTTTGAAATCCGGTAAGATCCTGTACACCAAGGGTGGAAGTTCTTCCAGTACGAAGAGAGCTTATGGTGGTCATCCTAAGAAAGAGAATGGAGAAGCCAATGTTGTGTATGGAAGTAGGGGCAAAGCCCAAGTCAATGTTGTGACTATCTTTGCTCCTCAATCACATGCTTAACAAGCACCTCGCCAACAAAACCAAAGGCAGCAAGAAAATCGCACTCCTAGAAGGTTTGATGTTGTTCCAATGAGTTATGCTGATTTGTTTACCCGATTGACTAATCTCAAGTTAGTGGTCCCAAAGGCCGCATTCTACCTCCTTCTACGGAAAAGCGTCCCAGGAATTATGATGTTAATGCAAGCTGTGAATTCCATTCTGGTACAGTGGGGCATAGTATTGAGAATTACGCATTCAAATGCAAAGTACAAGACTTGATTGATTCAAAAGTCATTGAATTGCAAGCCAAAGCCTAATGTTATCTGAGAACCGGCGCCACAACATGTCGGTGTGGTAGTCCAAGTTATCATGGAGGATGGTGAGGTCCTGAATTTGATAAAGGATGTTGACCTAGTGAAGACACCACTGCCTTTTGTTAAGGCATAGTTGATCAAGAGAGGTGTTTTTGTAATGCCTAGAATTTAATTAATTATTTAATTAAATTATATAAGGAATTATTTATTGGAATTTAGTCGAAGTTGGATTTATTAGTAAAATTATAAGGATTATTAATAAATTGATAAGTTGATTTAGAGTGATTAAGTGAATTATCAGAAGTTGGGATTAATTAATGATGAATTAATTTATTTATAGAATATTATTGGAAATAATATTAGAAATAAGTGTGGATTAATAGAGTTATTTAATTAGTGTTAGAAGTAGTAGAAATGAGGTGTAAAATTAACAATAAATTATTATTATTATTATTATTATTATTATTATTATTATTATTATTATTATTATTATGATTATTATTATTATTATTATTATTATTATTATCATTATTATTACTATTATAAGTTGGATTTAATTATAAGAGATATAAAAGGAGAATTATAAGGGTTTAGTGAATATTGTTGGGAAAAAGTTGTACGTGGGAGAGAGAAAAGAGGAACAAGGGTTTGAAGGAAATTGCCGCCAGAAGGGGAATTGTAGACCGGAAAACCAAATCGGAATTCGACCGCAAATTATAGAGAGACCGTAAATCCAAGGTAAGGGGTGGGGTTCTGACTTTCTAAACGGGATTATGATAAATCGTATGTGGGGATGAATTATATGAAATTATCTGTGTTTGTGTAAGCCGTATGTGAATTAAATGATTAATATTATGGTAGTGTTGCTGGTGTTGATTGAAGGATAGAATTAATGGTGATGTACACAATTAATTATACTGATAGATTGAAAAAGAAAGTGATTATAGGGGTGGGGCGGGCGTCCCCTACACCATTGGTAGAGGAGGCGGACGCCTCCTGGGAACAAAACAAGAAGGAGACGGAGGGCCTTGGAGGTTGGGGCGCGCGCCCTCTAGGTGCCTTAGAAGTTGAGGCGGGCGCCTCCCTTGGGGAAGAGTGGGGGGTGATCGTCCCAGGATAGAGTGGGTCCACAGGTCCTTGTTTTCTGTGTTATTCGTGCAGCTTTCTGTGATTTCTTTTTGGCCACTTGATTAACAGGTAGTACATGTTGGGTGAATCATAAGATGTTACCTAAAACAATTAAATGTGTTAGTAATTAAATGATAATACTGCAAGAAGGCAGATGGAATAATAAGAATACTACTATTATTAGCCAAAATGATTGGTTTTAGTAGCGATCTTGATAAAATTAATAGCGACAGAATAAAATATATATGAGAATATAATTAGATAATGTTAGTTAGTAGTAAAAATTCACAAGTACAAATAATCTAGTTGCAGTATAAATTAAATATAAGGAAGATGGAATATTAGTAGTATAGTTAGCAAATGGCAATATAATTCTGGAAATAATAATGGCAGTACCGAATTAACCGAGTTAATGATTAAGCGATACCATTAATTGTCCGGAATTAATTAAAAATGGTCGAAATGATTTGTATATTTTAGTAGATGATTATGATTGTTTACTTTGTTGAGTTTGTGTGAAAGAATTGTGTTGTTGATTTGTTTGCGAATAATTAGCGATGAATATGTTGTTGTATGTTGAATTATGAGGAGTTGCAGGATATTTTCAGTGACGATAATTACCTCTAATTATTGGTAATAATAATAATATAGGCGTATGCCTCATGAAGTGAATTTACGTTGTTGTTGTATGTTGTTAGCATGCATTTCATTTGCATTTGTGAAGGCCTGTATTGGCGGAATTGTGAAGGAGGCTTATGCCTTTTGCCTCTATTAATTGGCAATAGTCAAGGGAGTTTACTCCACTGGTACCAGATGCATACGCATTATTGTGTCTCATTTGAAGTATGTTGTTGTTAACTGTGAAATGAATTATGTTGTTGTTAGCGTGAAGTGAATTATGTTGTTGTTAGCGTGAAGTGAATCATGTTGTTGTTAGCTGGAATTGAATTGTTGTTGTTAGCTGTGAAGTGAATTATGTTGTTGTTAACTGTGAATTTAATTATGTTGTTGCTAACGGTGAAGTGGTTTTGTGTTGTTGTTAATTGGGAAGTGGTTGTGACGTGTTAATTACGATGTGATAATTTTGTATGATTTAATCCTAGCATATTATTTATCATACACTTGTTTATATCGTTGGATATCTCACCCATATTCCCTACCATGGAAAATGGGCGGTACTCAGGATGATCGTGGAAGTTCGAGTAGCATTATGAAGTCGTTAGTTGTTGTTAGTTCGATTGGTGTCATTACTACGATCATTCGGGGATGAGCGTTGCTTAATTTGTTGTTGTTGCTTAAATTGTTGAAGTTTATGAATAATGTGAATACTTGATCATGTTGATTTTTGAAGATGATTTAGTTGAATAATTATGCTAAGCGAAGTTAAATAATATTAATAATATTGTGAAATGTTTTGAGGTTGAATAAAAGATGTATTGTTGTTACTATTGAAGAATTATAACTCTGTGGTTTAGATTGATTAACCGAATTAATTGAAAAGTGTTGTTATAAGTTCATCCATGATCTAAGTGTTATGTATCTGTATAGTTGTGATTAAATTATGTTGTTTTGTGAATAAATTGTGACATCCCTTGTATGATTATCTTTTCCGTACTCTGATTTAAATAATATACGTTGGGTAAATTTGGGGTGTTACAGTTTTCGCTGGTTGTGAATCTAGTTGTGTGAGATGTGAACAATGTTCAAGTGGCTGTGCAAGATTGAAAGATGGTATTCAGTATTTGATTACTATTGGCCAATTGAAGTTTGATCGAATTAAGAAGGATAAAATGGTTTGAATTAATGACGTATCTGTCATTACCATCCCTTACACTCTGATTTTTATATCTGCACCAACAAAGTCTATTCCATTGGAAATCACCAAACTCGGTCCTCTGCCGTATGTAAGTGACAAAGTTGTGCCATGGAATTATGGATCGGATGTTTATTATCATGGTATATAACAGGAAGATGTCTCCTCCTCTACCAGGAAGGATGACCAGTTGGATGTCATAAACGATAACTTTTGGTAGTGGTGGTATCACAAGAAGTGGTCGGATATTCTCCGCTCCGTGACACAATCAAGCTAGGATGCTTTGGAAAAAGCCAAAGGCAAAAGGCAAAAGCAAAACTACAAATTGCCAATCGACACGGAGAAGGATGTTGAGGAGATTATGAAGTTTATTCGCAAAGTGATTTTCGAGTGATTGATCAGCTTGCCCAGACACCCGCTAAAATTTATATCCTCTCTTTGCTGTGAGATTCAGAGGCACATAAGAATGCCTTAATGAAGCTATTGAGCCTTTGCATTCGTCTAAGAGATATTAAGTGGATCAATTTGAGAACATATGTGCAAATATTTGACTAGTCTTGGTTTGGGTTTACCGATTTCAATCTTCGCGGAAAATCGAAACCATAACAGCGTTACATATTTCTATGGAATGTCGGGGCACTACCTTGTCCCGTGTTTTGGTTGATACTAGTTCTTCTTTGAGTGAAATTCCCAAATCATCATTGATGAAGATCGACTATGGTGGTCTCTAACTCTGACCTAGTGATTTAATTGTTAAAGCATCCAACGGGTCAAGATGTTTTGTCTTTGGAGAATTGGACCTCCTTATCAAGATTGGACCCCATCTATTTACTACAACTTTCTTCGTCATGGACATTCAACCTGCCTATTGTTGCCTTTTGGGTCATCCATGGATTCACAAAGCTGGAGCGGTTACATCCACCCTTCATCAGAAGCTGAAATACCCTGTTAATAGGAAAACCATAACACTCTACGCTGAAGAGGAGTATGTTACGAGTCACCTCACTTTATTCCGGTATGTTGAGATTGATGGTGAGATTTATGAAACCCCGTTTCAAGGATTCGAAACCGTTCATATATTGAAGACCCTTCAGCAGAAGGAGGTTAAGAAAGACAAGCTGGAATCTTCCATGGTATCCTTGAAAGATGCTAAAGTTGTGGTTGAGGTTGGACGCCCTGAAGGCTAGGGCAGTGTGGTGGAAGTTACACCCAAGTACAACAAGTTCGGGTTGGGTTTTGACCCCGTTGTGCGCCGCCAAATTCTTAAAGCACCCAATTTGGTTACTCCTGTGAAGTTTTCGAGCGCCGACATCATTCTTGGACAAGCGAATGTAGTTGATGACTCTGATAATGAATTCGACATCGACAAGTGGATCTGACCTAGTGCCCCTGGCATAGAATCGAATAATTGGACTTTGGAAGACTGTATCCCAATCACGATAGTCAAAGAGTAATTTTCTTTTGTTTCTGTTATCATGCAAAATAATTCTTGTGCTCTGCCCAAGGCACAGTGAATCATATGTAGGGCCACCATGTTTGCATTTGTAGTTTTTTACCATTAAATAAAAAACGTCTTTTCATTCAAAATTTTTGTTCCCTGTCCTTCTATTTTACATCACAGTTTTAAAACGCAAAATGGAAATGCTTTATTTTTCTTTTTATCATCTAGAAAAAAGAGACTAAAATAAGCATAAAATCAACTAGTGCAGATATATTCACACACTCTTCATGGATCCCTTTGATAACGACTCTGTTATCACTTTTTATGACTTTGATAATCCGATCAACCAAGTCGAAGAAGAAGGTGAGGAAGATTGTGAACTCCCTGAAGAGTTAGAAAGAATGTTAAGACAAGAGGAAAGGGTTATCCAACCGCATCAGGAAGAGATTGAGAAAGTGAATATGGGCAATGTTGATGTGATTAGAGAGGGTAAAGTTGGGGCTGCTTTAGAAGACAGTGTGAAGCAAAGACTAATTGAACTACTCCGAGAGTATTCAGATATCTTCGCTTGGTCTTACGAAGACATGCACAGGTTGAATCGATATTATTACGCATAAGCGCCATTGAAAGAAGATTGTCCTCGTGTTAAGCAAAAGCCTCGAAGAACTTATCCGAGATGTCTAAGAAGATCAAGAGGAAGTCCAAAACGACTTGATGCACGGTTTTTGAATGTCATCTCTTATCCTCCATGGGTCTCCAACATCGTGCATGTTCCCAGAAAGGCGACAAAGTTAGAATGTGTGGATTATCGAGATACGAGCAGAGCAGGTCAAAGGATGACTTTTCACTTCCCATATTGACATATTGGTGGACAACACGGCTCGAGGCAAAAGTGTTTTCATTTATGGATGGTTTCTCAAGTACAATCAAATTAAGATGACACGGAAGACATGGGTAAAACAACTTTTATCACCCGTGGAACATTACTGCTACAAAGTGATGTCTTCGAATTGAAAAAATTTCGAGACAGCGTGCCGATGCAATGATAATTATTTTTCATGACATGATTCATAAGGAGATTGAGGTGTATATCGATGACATGATTGCAAAATCTCAAGATGAAGAAGATCATCGGGTACATCTACAAAAGTTGTTTGACAGATTGAGGAAATTCAGATTGAGGCTGATTCTGAACAAATGTACTTTCGTGTCTGATCAGGAAAGTTTTTAGGCTTCGTTGTAAGCAAAAGAGGCATCGAGGTTGATCCTGTTAAAGTAAAAGCAATTCAAGAAATGTCTGAGCCAAGAGCTGAAAAAGAGGTTTGTGGCTTTCTAGGGAGGTTAAACTACATTTCTAGATTCATCTCTCACATGACTGCCACATGCGAACCTATATTCAAATTGTTGAGAATAGATCAAGTGGTAAGGTGGAATTACGATTGTCAAGTCACATTCGATAAGATAAAGGAGTATCTGCAGGAACCTCCGACTCTCATGCCTCCCGTGGAGGGAAGGTCGTTGATCATGTATTTGACAGTGCTTCAAGGCTCAATGGGTTGTGTATTGGGACAGCATGACGAGTCTGGTCGAAAAGAGCATGCAATATACTACCTAAGCAAAAAGTTTACCGACTATGAGATAAAATACTCACTGCTCGAGAAAACTTGATGTGCTTTAGCGTTGGGCTGCTCGCCAACTAAGACAGTATGTGTTGACTCATACTACCTTGTTGATATCCAAAATGAATCCGACTAAGTACATATTTGAAAAGCCAGCTTTGATAGGCCGAATTTCTAGATGGAAAATGATTTTAACAGAGTATGACATCCAGTATACTTTTCAAATAGCTATCAGGAGTAGTGTATTGGCGGATTATGTTGCTTACCAGCCTGTGAAATTTGAATTTCCAAATGAGGATGTTCTATACATTCGGGATTATAACATCCCTGGCCTAGATGAAGGACCCGAACCAGGATCGAAATGGTCTTTGGTATTTGATGAAGCCTCTAATGCATTGGGTAATCATGTCGGTGCAGTAATTACTACTCTAGACAGTCATCACATCCCATTCACAGCCCAAATTTACTTTGATTGCACCAATAACATGATTGAATACGAGGCTTGTATATTTGGTATCGAGGAGGAAATTGACTTGAGAATTAAACATCTGAAAGTGTATGGACATTCTGCACTTGTGATTAGCTAGATTAACGGAGATTGGGAGACTCGTCACCCAAATTTGATTCCTCAGCAACAGTGTGTTATATCGTAGACATCATGCCAGGTTGTTACTTAGATGTGTTGATAAAGATGAAGTTGCAAAGATCATCTAAGAGATGCACGAGGGCTCATTTGAAACTCATTCTAGTGGGCACACTATGGCTAAAAAATTCTTGCGAGCTGGGTATTACTGGTCTACCATGGAGGTCGATTGTTTTAATCATGCTCGAGTTTGTTACAAATGTCAAGTATATGCTGACAAAGGTGCATGTGCCGCCATCTCCTTTGAATGTCTTAACCTCTCCTTGGCCATTTGCTATGTGGGGCATTGATATGATCAGAAAGATCGAGCCGACAACGTCTAACGGACATCGCTTTATTTCACCAAGTGGGTTGAAGCAATATCCTATACAAGTGTGACCAAACAAGTGGTTTCCCGGTTTATTAAGCATAATATCATCTGCCGTTACGGGAGTCCTGATAAGATTATCACAGATAATGGGTCGAATCTCAACAATAAGATGATGAAGGAGCTTTGTGAGTTTTTCAAGATTAAGCATCATAATTCGTCCCCATATCGCCCAAAGATGAACGGTGTTGTTGAATTAGCGAATAATAACATCAAGAAGATTGTGAAGAAGTTGGTAGTAACCTATCGAGATTGGCATGAGATGTTGTCTTTCGCTTTGCATGGTTACAGGACTATCGCCCGCACTTCAACTAGGGAAACCCTGTTTTCTTTATTTTATGGCATGGAGGCAGTGCTTCCAATTGAAGTTCAAATCCCTTTATTAAGAATCATGAAAGATGCAAAATTGGATGAGGATAAATGGGTGCAGAACCACTTAGACCAGTTGTGCCTCATTGATGAGAAACGGTTAGCAACTTTCGGCCATGGACAAGTTTATCAATAGAGAATGAAGAAATCATATGACAAGAGGGTGCGACCTCAAAATTACAAGCCTGGTGACCTCGTGCTAAAGAGGATAATTCTCCCTCAAGGTGATCCTCGGGGTAAGTGGACGCCGAATTACGTAGGACCATTTGCTGTAAAGAAGGTTTTCACTAGTGGCGCCATGATGCTCACAACAATAGACGGAGAAGATTTTCCACTACCTGTAAACGCATACGTAGTCAAGAAATACTATGAATAGACTTGTTTAGTCGAGAAAGAGAATAAGAGAAAGCGGCTACGTCCCGCATTAGATCCACGGTCGCCCCTTGTGTCAATATCGGCTATTCCGAAGGGTAGTGATCAATTCAATCACCTTTCCGGGAAAAGCGAAGTGACAAATAGTCGGAGTTATAAAAGTGATGGCAGGGATGAAACCCTGATGAAGATCCATTTGTCGCATTGCCATGCGTTTTAGTTTTCCTCTTTTCTTTTTTTTTTCAATTGCCTCATTCCAATAATTTCCTCCTATTGTACTTGCCTATGTATAAGTCTACTTCCAATTAATAAAATGAGTTTTTGTTTGTCAATTAATTTCTTGCATTTGCTGATTTGTTTGCAAAAAACGTTTAAAGTTTTGTGGTAAAAATTTTCATATATAAACATTGTTGGTTTTACCATGATTAGAAACTTTTGAACGTAATTCCGAAACTTGCGTGACCCGGATGGCATACAAAGTTGTCACATTATGCCAGGGGCACTCTGCTAACAGTGTGTTGCGGGAATTCTTATGTGTTTGTAGACGTCCAAATGCATTATGGCGAAGGTCAACTGTGAGTCCTCCTCCCCAGTGAATCTGGTTCTAAAGTAGAATTTGCCTCCGAAAAATTCTGTTGGATTCAGTTTGTTCCCAGTGATTCAGGCTTTGATGGGCTGATGTTTCTTTTTCACAGTGAGCTACACCCTTTCTTCGCTTGTGTAAATTTTCGGTTATCTTACCCGTGTTTGCATCATCTTTTCAAAATATCTTAGTATCCATACATGGTTTGTGGTAATTCAGGTACTTGCCACTTTTGAGGAATTATACCCCGCCTTTGGCCTGAGGGATATTATAGTTCTTCTGCTTTTGCAAACACTTTCTTAAATATCATCCTCTTTGTAATTATTGATAGACTCCCTCTGATCAGGCTCTTCTCCTTGCAAGTTCATATTCGTATAGATGTTCTTTCTCCATTGAGTCCGTCTTCGTTCGACGTTCTCTTTCTCCCTGAGTTCATCTTCATACATATTTCTTTCTCCATTGAGTTCATCTTAGTGTGACATTCTCTTTCTCCTTACAAGTTCATCTTCATACAGATGTTCTTTCCCCATTGAGTTCGTATTCGTTCGACGTTCTCTTCCCCTCACAACTTCATCTTCTTACAGATGTTCTTTCCCCAAGTAAGTCACAAGTTTTCCTCGCTTATGCAAATTATGTGGTTACTTTACCCTTATTTGTGTCGACTTTTCAAGTATCTGAGTATCCATACTTAGTGTGTGGTAATTGGATATTTGTCACTCTTGAAAATTATACCACGCCTTTGGCCTGAAGGATATTATAATTCTGCTGCTTTCACAAACACCTTCTTAAAGTCCATCGTCTTGGTAATCTTTGGCGGAGTCCCTCCGATCTGGATCTTCTCCTTACAAGTTCATCTTTGTGCAGATGTTCTTTCTCCATTGAGTTCGTCTTTGTTTGACGTCCTCCTCCCTTTGTAAGTTCATCTTTATACAGATGTTCCTTTTCCCCCATTGAGTTTTTCATCGCCCGGTGTCCTCTCCCCTTGTGAGTGCACCGTTGTTAGGTGTCCTCCCTTTAGATCTGCGAATTTAACAAGCTCTTTGTGCCAAAGATCTATTTTTGAAGTTCGTCATCTCCCAATGACCTTTCTCCTACGGGTTCACCATCGTCAGGTGTCCTCCCTTTCAATCCGCGAAGTTGCTCATCAACAAGTGCTTCATGCCAAGGATCATTGGTTTCCCTCATCTTCAATGAGTTTTTCTTTAATGGGTGTCCTCCCTTCATCATCCTCGGTGGGTCGCTTCAATACAAGTGCTCTAGTGAGTGGAATTCCCGAGCTCGTTTGTATAAGTTCACCCTCTTTATGCTCCTCCCCATTGAGCATGGAGGAGTTTTCCCCAAGTGAAGGAACTTCCCACGAAGGAATAGATGCAATGGTTATCATCAGCATGGTATCCTTGATTAAAATTCCCTAGTGGAGGTTACCCTTTCGAAATAAAGCAAATCTCAAGAGAATGGGCAAAGATCTGTTGCAGAGCTTTGCACAAATCCCCATGCAGGTTGGTGGTTCCCATGTCAGACAATATTTCCCTAGTGAATGCGCATTGGATCGCCAAACTTCTCTGATATAAGGGTTTCAACCCTTATGCCCTGTGAAGGTGATGTTCAAATCATTGACCGAGGTTGTTCATCCCCATCAAGTTGGTATCATATGGTATCCCTGGTAAGTAGGCACGTCATCTTTATCCCCAGTTGAAGCCATGATTATGTAATGGTGGAAGCTCTTTTGCAAGCGCCCTTGCCATTCCTCAATGGGTCCTGTCCAGCAGATAATTTTCCCATGAAGTCAAGTCCTCAGTATGTTCAGCTGACGGTATTTAATCTCACCAAGTGATTATTGAATTAGTAGTTTGGCTATCTCTAACAGCGTGTCAATGCTATCTTCCTCAACGGAGCTTCTCGATTCGAACCTAATGGATCGATGACACTGGGTCATCGAGTTTACACACTTTTTATATTTTTGCAAACATGCATCATCGTATATGCATTACGTCTTAGGAAATTCATATATTGCACAAAATTATAAGCCAGGAATAATAAATTTTTGTCCCCAGTAACATGCCCGTATCTCTCTGAAATCCCAGCAAGGATAATTTCTTTGGTGTGTGGCATCTCTTTGGAATCCCTTGTGTCCCATTTTTTTCTAGCGCAATATGTCCATTAGTGTTGAAACTACCAACTCTCGACCTGGTGCAACACGTTCTCATTATCTCACTTTGAAAGCAAGCTCTACACTTGTTTTCTCCCTTTGCACATGAGTTGACTCGCTTCTGTATTCTTGAATAGGTCTGAGTATTACTCTCTCTCCTATACGCATGATGTAGTATACTCTACGTTATGTGTGGAGTCTGGTAAACATTCTTAGGACTGGTTCTCCCCCTGTGCCTTTTGGGAACAAGAATACACTTGTTTCTCTCCTCAGAGTATAATGTTCTAAGTCAATAAAGCCTAATTGGCATCTTCTAGCCTTTGCATCACAAACCCGTCCAGTTATTCCCTGGCGTAATATGGTTAGTCTAGTCAGTGTATCTAGTCTTTGCTCCGCTAGCATGTCAGTTATCCCCTGGAATTGTGGGTTACTTTTTGAGAACAAGAATACACTTGTTTCTCTTCTTCGTAAAGCCTAATCGGCGTTTCCTAGTCTTGACATTACGCTCGTCCAATTACCCTTCGGCGTAGTGTGGTTAGTCTGGTTAATGTATCTAGTATTTGCTCCGCTTGCATGTCAGTTCTCCCCTGACATTGTGGATTGAATTGGGTAGAGGCCAATTCTCTTTAGGTCACGGTCACACTTTTACCTGTCTTCGCATAATTCAGCATTTATTATGTGCCTTCTCTTGTTGTGACCCAGTTATGCCCTGGCGCAACATATCCTTTTCCCCAATGAGGCACATTGGAATTTAAGAAGTCCACACTCATCTTTTGATACAGCTTTTGGGATTCAGAGTGTAAATTTTTGGGTCCATCTTGGTATTCAATCACCTCGCACCTTGTCGCTCAGAAGGCAGACACCAAACTTACTCCAAAGCTTGAGGATGATTGAATAGGGGCAGTTGTTGTACCCTAAAATTTACCCTCTTCTTTTCTATATTTCTGGCTTATAATTTGATTTCATAAACATACATGTAGTCACATGCATAGCATTGATCATGGGGTTACCAGGTTCAGTATCCCAAGTGGTGAAAGAAATGGCGCATTTCGGCTATCTAAGATCATTTTGAGTCTAGTATCGATATTCATCGATTTGCATGCTCAATACAACATATTCTAGTCAGAAAGCTATTTCGGTTTGATTCCATATGAATTGGGATGATTTAGATAGGTTCTCCAGTTTATCTGTTTAGATCTGAAGCCGTTTCGTCAAGAAAAAGAATTTATTCGCTTATTTCTCAATAATGTGGATTTTGGGTTTTCAGTGCGCTTTGGGCACTCCAGAAGGCGTATCTCTCAGCTCGTCGAGTATTTTCTGATGATTTTTGACCGGCAATTCCCTCTAATTATTAGCTACAACTTTTATTTGAAAGCCAGATTCAAATTATGTGACGAAGATCCCCGTAAAAATTGATTTCTCCAGTGGATTAAATTGGATTTATATGTTGTACCGTGCGCTCAGTGCACTGCAACCTTCGTAATTCTTAGCTGGAAAATCAAAACTGAGTGGGGCCGATTTCTAAAATTCCGTATCAAATCCCTCTACAACTTTAGTTCACAACTCGAGAGAGCTGATTCCACACCATTTAAGACCAGTTTTTATTCTTCGGACGTAAGTTTTAGCTAAACCGAGCAATTTTCATCTGATACACGAACTTTGAAAAATCATATCTCGCTTGATTTTTATCGAAATAAGGTGGGACCAGTGCCAAAAGATTACAAATTTTGTTGGTTTCATTTGTCTCAGAGATACTCAAGTTCAAATTTTGAATAGAAGGCCCTCGTCCGAGACATTTTCTCCGAAGAGCGCATTGAAAATTCTGCATGGCGTTAAACACTTGAAAATTGGCCTGAAACTTCAAAAATTCATATCGCCTTGACAGTTCATCTGAATGAGTCAAAATGTTGACTTACGCAAGCAAAATCACGTTCCTGGCATTTTTCATTTAGATTCTGACTTCAAATTCTTGACGGATTTGACTGTTTTGGACTAATTACGAAAATTATTCGAATGATCGTGATTCGGGCTTAATTATGGATCCAAGGCACTCAAAGGCCCAAACTCTAATACTATAAATAAATTTTTTTCCTTCGCAAATTGGGGCAGGACATTTCATTTTCTCAACTTACACACAAAATCACTCTTAATTCTCTCTAATTCTCTCTCAACTCACAAGTACAAAATCAAAAAGGAAAACAACTTTCCTCCAAGACAACCACCACAAACCACCTTACCTCCCTACACGTCATCATCCCGAAGGCCGGCTAAAGCGCTCCCCTTCCGCTAAGCGCAGCCTGCGATTTAGCCGAAACTTCATCTTTTCATCGGAGTAGTTTCTTCATCGGATTCTTCTCCTTTCTACTCCTTCTCGTCATTGATCTAGAAGAAGCTCTTTCTCTTTATTCCTCTTCAATTTTCAAAATTAAGCAATTCTTCTTCATCTTCTTCAATTCTCCATTGAAGCTTCAAGATCTTCAGGATCCAAGCTTGATTTCAAGTATTATCATCAATTCAATGTTGATTTGGTATTTTCTTTGAAGATCTCGAGAATTCCTCGATTTTTCCTCAAGCTTCAAGTGCGTAAATGTTTAGTTCAATTAAGCACTTATTTTAAGCTACTTTTGACTTTTAGCTTTTCTTGAAATTGAATATTGAAATCGCTTGCAAATTCCGTGTGGATTCCGATTCTTGAATTTTCATCTTTGAATTCTTTGAATTCTTTGAATTGAATTGAGTTTTGTGACGTTATTCGCGTCGGTGTGAAGAATTTGTACATAACACACACAAGACACACACACACACACACACTTGTGTGGTTGCATTTTCTTACATTTAGGTCACTAATTTGTGCATTTTGCATCATCCATCACATGCTCATGCATTAGAGAGTGTTTAGATTGATTAACATGCATTGGTTCATGTGAATTAAAGCGTAATTTGCATACAAAAGAGTGTCGAAATGTAGGTTTAAGTGCATTTTGACCATTAGTTGTATTTGCATTGTACATATCTCATATACATGCACCTAATCTTGTGATTTTAAGGCTTAACTTACATTCCTACCATGTCATGCATACCTTTGCGGCCTATGGATAATTCATGCTTCGCCTTGACATGCATTTTCACATTGTAATGTATGCTTTTGAATCACTTTGCATGAATATTGGTTTGACGCTTTATTGTTTGCTTTCGCATGCTTAAGACTACATAATTGCTTTTCCATGTCTTGTTCTTATGCATTTTTCTCGCAAACGATGGCTTTCGAGTTTAAGTGCTTCAAATAAGCACTTTTCCTTGTTATTTGACTATTTGGATCGGCTTTGGCGCATGAAAACATCATGGAAAGAAGATTTGATTAGCGGAGAAAAAATCTTGCACGTTATAGGTCATGCTTAGGCGCCACGAGGATCCCGCTGGCGCTAAATTCACTAACTTTTAGGTTTTACGTGCGGTGAGTTTGCACGCCACCCGAGGTCCCCTAAGTACTAAATTCACGACTTTTGGGTTTGTTTGTGTGTGACTCGCGTTTAAGCGCCACAGGGCTAAGTGCCAAATCTCTAACTTTGGGTTTGTTTATACAAGAGGTCGCTTAGCATCCGCATTACTAGGCTTAGCGACACAGGTTGAAAACTTCACTTTTGACTTTTAAACACGAAACCTCATATTTTCTTACACTCTTGAACCTTGTTTGAGATGTATTTGATCACAGTGCTTGTGTTATAATTGCATATGACACGATGATTTTTTATTTGTACACCCGTGTACATTCTATTTATCTACTTTTCGTTAACTCCGTTCTTGCGGTGTTTTGCGCATGCTGATCTGGCGTACATTCTATCATTTCTTGGGTTTTACTCTCTTTTTACAGGCGCTTTTGCGCTTGTACACCCACAAGTATCTATTTGTACACCCCCATATGTGTACATCCTATTATCTATTTCTTGGGTTTTACTCCCTTTTTACAGGTGCTTTGCGTTTGTAGACACACGTGTGCATTCTTTTTATCTGCTTTTTTAGTCTAACTCCGTTCTTGCTGGTATCCTTGTATGGAATGTGTATACACATGTTCCTAGGCTTCCGCGTATATGTGTATATTCTATTGTCTGCTTGTGTGGTTTTCTTGCAGGTACACTTGTATCGGAATGTGTATACACATATTCCTTGGCTTGTCTTGTATCTCGAATATTCTATTATACATTTGTTGGGTTTCTCCACTCTCCCGGGTGTTTATTACATCAGTCATGGCGAGCGTATTCCATCTATGCTATTGATGCCTTGAGCACTTCTCCGTTTACTCTTATTGCTTGTGTAGTACTTGAAGTTTTCGGAGTATTTTTAGCTTGCGGTTCTCTCACAATTCTATCCGTTTGGTACTAGCTATCTCTTGTTTATCACATTCATTACAGCTTTCCTAGATATCATGAGAAGTAAGGTTTTACGACTTCTATTGCCATGATTAGGATATGAGCGTTGGGCTCAAAGTTGTTGTTTAAAGACTTGTAGCTAGGCATTACACCAAATTGTGTGCTAATTGTGTTTGACTTGTTTAAAATCTCCACCATGCATAGGGAGGTAATTCTCGATAAAGTGTTTATATTTGACCTTGCATACATTAAGAGTGGTTAGGAAACCAAACATGGCACCACAAACGCGATCCACCTTTTTATTTCACTGCTATATGATGATGATATGATGGGCATGCGGAGAAAGGATCCTG